>JAAAKL020006781.1:0-17619 GCA_010016065.2 Carybdea cf. marsupialis auct. non (Linnaeus, 1758) | reverse complement strand
GCTTGATGTTGCGCAACAGTGTTCTTGGGTAATGATGAGAATGCTTTCAAAGAAGGACTTATATAATGGAAGTCTGCACCTAGGATTCTGTAAAGTCTTCCTCGTTATATGACACATTGCCTATTATAGCTGTTGTCCTCATGATACAAGCAGTGGCGTATGGTGAAACTTTGGACCAGGCGTGCTACATAAATATTTTTGCTGTAATTCCCTTATCATGCCAAGTACATCTTTAGTAGTATCCTTTTGTCTTTGAAGGGCTATCTCCGCTGTGAGTCTATCCTTCTATCTTTCTCGGTAAGCATAAGTATCACATAATAGTGATGTTTTTAAGAATCCTTGCGGTACTGGAGAAAAAATGCAAAATGGATACTGTGTTTTAAACTTGACTAGATTTGATGTAATGAAGAGAGTAGTATATAATTAAAGACCGTACAAATATTCTTTCTTATATATTTTTGAGCGTTCGGCGCACGCCTAGCACAGCTGGAGAACACGCCTCTGGATACAAGTAATATCAAACATGATTATCTAACGTCTGCATCTGCAAACAACCTCATAGATAAAGTCAACCTTGTCAACATTCTTATTGCTTCCTATGATCTGACCTCTTTTACACCCTCTCTTGTCGACGGGTCTTATTATTTTACAACGTTCAGTTTCACAAGAATAAAAACATTTCCTCTGATCTTCATTATTCTACGCTCAATCCTTAACATCCTTTACTCACTCACATTAAATCTTTCACATTCTCTTACATAGTCGTAAGACACATCTTCAATTTATTTCATGTAAGATATCAAAGTACTAATTTATAACTGATAAACAAAGAAAACTAGATTTTAAACCACTAATAGTCAAAAGCAATGTATTTTATGGAATGAATAGTGTATAGACACAAGGCCTCTATTTTAAACAGCTTAAGTGCGCTAGTTGTGTGGATAAAATTTGAGGCATGTATTCATGTGGAAATTGATATGAAATGCGCATTGTACGGAAGGAATTCTAACCATATCAGAAATAGTTAAGTATAGACATTGCTGTGGCCTTGTACTAATGAAATATACCCTGCAGTTAAAAGTCAAACTAATAACCAGCGAAGCTGGGATTCGATTTGACCTTTGTAGAAGATTGTCACTGGAAAGCTTATACAGTATTTGTTGACCTACATAGCAGGTAACAATCAAACGCCCTTTCTATGTTTCTTGGGTAAACTGGTATCGTTGCATGACGTATGGTGTGAAACAAGTTCCAGTCACCCAGACCAATAGTATTCATCAGAATCATCCCAACGACTGTCCAACCAACAAACAAGAACAGACTACTTTCATCTGTGGTCAGTGGTCATGCCTATGTAATTATAAATTTATAATTATATTTGTCCATTTCTTGAAGTTGTCTTACCTGAACTTCCAATGTAAGCCAACATAATGCTACTGGTTACTTCACTCAGATTCCCCTTGGTTTGATCCCAGGTACCTTTTCCAGTTCTCCCTATTCAACGTAGCTGTTCTCAATTCTTCAACACTTGTCTGATAAGGGGCACATTTTAGCTTATTGCTCTCCTTCTACCTTCATTTCACCGATTGTTGGATGCTGTAATACCATATCTAATGCCTTTTCTTCAAGGTGTCATATATACAGCCCTGCTGGTTTTAATCTCTTGTACCTTTTCATTGAAGACACTGATGGGTGCTTTCCATACAGCAGCTAATTGGAAAATTTGTCTTGACAGAACGCGTTAAGTGCCTGCCACAGCCTCCTTTTATGACAGTCAATAGGCCTTTTTAGCATTGCCTTGTTGATAGCCTGAGCCTTCAAGCCAGGGTAGGGAACCAGTGGAGGGAATTTTTCATGGGCTTCAGCCACTCGCAGGAAGGGAGTTCAAAATGTGTCAAATATAGAATGCTGGTCGTAGGAGCTGAAGTCCAGCTTTGAAAGGTTTTGAGAAGCCACTCAAATGACCTCGTAGGCACCATTCGATCATTCTCAATTTCTTGATGAATTTGTTGCTGATGTTACTCGATGAACCTCCGTCCTTCACTGTATTCGCAATTTATTAAGGCTCTAAACCACTATTGATTCCAATTTTGCAAGTAACATGTTCGCCTTACCAAATTGTTAGATGCTTTCTTTCTTTGAAGGCTAAAAGTGTGTACCATTCATCCACGTCATAAAAATGCGATGGTCTTCTGTTTCAAATCTTGTAATGATCATTTGTGATATCATTATCATAACGCTAGCCCGAACGTTTACCCGATCACAACCCCTATCCTAAATCTACACCTACCCTATCCTATCCTACCCTACCCGAAACCAACTCATAACCTACCCTACCCTAAACCTATTCTTACCCTACCCCTACCCTAAACCTACCATCGTGAAGGGGATTTAAGTTTAAAACTATTTGACGATCGCTGTTTGACGAGAGAATTGTCAATGAAATTGCTTTGTATTGGAGTATTATAAACAATCGTAACTTTCGATTGAGTTCGTTCAATGTCCCTACCTCTATTCGATAGCCCTTGATCTCCTCTATCGACTCTTATGTAATATAACATATATATGCTGCAAAACCACTAACACCCTAAAAGTCATGTTAACCTAAAAATCTTTAACCAAGTACACTGCATTTATATAGTATTTGTGTAATAGGCATATTTATAGGCTGGATCGAACCAGCGCCTCAAGCACTTCATGTTCAATGAGTTCTATGCTATGTAGTTCATGACTGCTTTTGTGTCTGCCTGAGTACTTATATATATGAAGTGGCACTGATGAAGCTAAGAGTGAAGCAAAAAATAAGGTTGCTGTTGGTGTTAAGAATTCGGGATCGACTACCCGGATTGTCGACTTTACTTTGCACTATTTAGTATATGCATATATATAAATATATACATATATACATTGATACACGTATGGCATTAGTGTATGTAAAATGTGTAGGTATAGCTCAATATCAAATTATAGAGTAAGTTTAATTAAATTTGGTGTTCCGTAGTTATGATTGTATTGAGTTAAGCCAACAACAGTGGACTAGTCACGAGTATGGATGACTTTATGCAGAATTGGTAGTTCTTTACTGGAAATACCACGCGGTTGCAAGAAGAAGCTACAAGGCTGAAGAAAAGAATTCAGTTTTGTATCAAAAGATGGAGAACATAAAATCTTGTCTTTAAAGGACCACCAATGTTAAGATTAAAATCGGAAGAGAAACGCCTCCTTAAAGCATTCTTCTGCATCTTGCCCTGTCTTCTGTTGAGTACTCTGTCTGTTGGCCTTTTGTTAAAACTTGGTCTCCTCGCAGTCGAGGATATGGTTCTTGTGAGTGAATTCTAGACAAGTGATATCACAGAAGAAATAAGAGCCGATTTTGGATTAGAATTGTACAGCTTCAAGTTCACGTGTGATATTGGTTAAATAGACAGGGAAGGAAAATTTGTAATACCTATCACCAAACACACCAAGAGCATCACAATATACAACGCTTCATTACTTACATTCATCAACTTCCATACATAGTTCGTCTCTGTTTTCGAGCTATTATTTGCAATTATAAAGAGTGAAGGTACATCTCATATTGCCATAGACAATTTAACGACGAGTCGAATATGAAACAGCCGTTTGTACTTTGTTTACTAACAACTTCTACCATTTTGCCACGCCTTGATGAAGTTATGTGGTACCTTTGGAGGGCCACATCAAAGCTTATGGAAGGGTACGTTTGAAAGACCACATCAAAGCGCATGGAGGGGTACCTTTGACCACATCAAAGCGTATAGAAGAAGAGCTTTCGAAGACCACGTCAAACTTAGAACAAGTTGGAGGGGAAAATATCGCCATTTGTAAGGTGGTCTCTCCACATATATATTCCATTCCTTTCGTTAAAATTTTCCACGGTGTTTCCTAATAAACAAGGAAGATCATTTTCATGATTTATGGGCAAAAAACATTTAAAAGAAATCATAGTTGTGGTAACAATTCTATTACTAGCTAATTTAAGCTAGGGCAATAATAGCCAGTCTAATCTGCTCTGCACATCGGTGAAAGTTATATTCCTTCATTACTGTACAACTTAAACCTTGGAAAAAATAAACATGTGCATCAGTCTGCAATACGAATCATTGTTGCATTTCCTATTTCTTTCATGTTCTACTGGACTCGACAGCAAGGTTGAATATTCATTGTACTTACCGTGTCCATGATCCATACTGCTGTGTGTCCATCGGCGTCCTGTAAGGAAGTAGAACGTCGCCGATGTGCATCAACAAGAAACTTGTTTTGCAGCTTTAATTTGTAACCTTTTGGCGACAAGTGGTCTTGTTCAGTTCCCATGAAAGCCTAATTCTTTTAGATTAGACGCAATTTCCATAGCTCTAAAACGTTCTAGTCTTGTATTTCAGCTGCAAATTGTCCAATTTCCTCTTGAGACAAAAAATAGTTGGGGAACGACCACACGCTGATTTGGATTATGTATTTCTTTGCTCGATTGACAAGTGAATCAGATAGCCGTCTGATGCGGCAACTGAATTTATGGGAAGTCTACGTAGGTACAATTGCCAACTTAGTTGACATACAATACAAAACAAACGGTCGTTGGTCGACATAAAGTATTCTTTTAGACTACTGCGTATTCCAATTTTATCCTTGACAGAAAATGTGTTACTTAAGCATTATTTTTAATAGGGTTTTAAATCCACTTGCATCCTCTAAACTCTTGGCAATAGATTTTTCTCTTTCCAGACGCTAAGCTGTGACCAGGGTCTGGAAAAAAAAAATTAGAAAATCGAATCCGTTAAGAAAATGTTAATCTTTGGGTACCGACTTTTAAAATGACATAAAAAAGATAATTATTTGATATTGTGACTAGCATTAGTTATTGATACGAGTTTGGACAGGATTTAGGTTTTTGCCCACTGCTTTAGGGTGGGGGAGAAAATTGAGACCTTCTTTCCCTGTCACGCCTTTCTCGGCATCTCCTTTTGTGGTCCCTTGATCAATTCAGTAGTGTTTTACAGCACAATGGTTCCTGTTTGTTCAAACAAGGCTTGTAATAGAATTTATTTCTTAGATGCGACATTCAAGTCTCAATTCTAATCATAAGATAACAACTTTTTAAGCTTTTTCCTACACGTCTATTACGTATTTGCTTTTACATTTATTCATTTATATCCTGATAGAAATATTGAATAGAAAACCGTACAGCTAACTAAGTTAACTAAGTCTAGGTACTTCAAGGGCAGAAACTAACGCGGACTGTAAAGTAAATTAAAGTGACTTTCCAGATTTTCAGCTAATTTAGCGAATGTTTCTGTATTTAAATATATAAATTTTAAAAATCTTGAAAGATTTTGCCAGCAAAATTAATTCCAAAATTGTCGATTGCTTCTCTTAATTTTACACAACTAACTACGGGGTGAACATGGAAATACAAGACACCATTCCTTTAACAGGAACACTTATGATACATATATAAAGAGCTACTCCTCGATTACGATGGTTTCACTATTTCTGTCCTTTTTCCTTCAGCCGTTTGGACAAGCATCTCCCTGATATCTGGGCTTGGTTGAACACAGGTCTATAGTCTTTGTCTTTTTATGGTGTGCTAGGGCAATTACTTGAGGCATAGTCATAACGAAGTTGAATCTACTCACATTGTCTGTTTTGTTGACAGGTTCGATATACAAATCATGCACTAGTTACAAATACGGCTGTGTTAGCTTGACATCAAGCTTAGTTCCGTAATCACTACCCGGTATTCTGTTCCCAGTCCACTTTGAACCAAAGCCCAATAAAGATACTGACGTGCGGGCAGCTCGCAGTACCTCTTTGAAACTCGGTGTAAGAATTATTTTTTTTACGAGAGATGTTTCTTTCTGCTATTGCCCAAATGTTTCTCCGTTTTCTTTCATGGTCTCTTTTCTAACGCTGTCGAATGAGTTCGTTAGTTCCAATTCACTTTCAATCTTTCAATTTCTATTTGTGGCCATTATCTTCTATAATTACGAAAGCCCTTTCATTGCGGCTGTAAACTTGCGATGCGTCCCCTTCTTTGCTGTATTTGTTTAAGAGTTTCTTTTCTCCTATCTATTTAAAATTTTACACGGAAAGACTTTATTTGAGACAGAAACCAAAGACTGTTCAACCCCTTGTTTGGCGCAAAGAGGACAATGGATAAGGTCACCATGGCAACACGATCTGGAATGGGAGAAGGCGCATGTGGTCGCAACATTACGTGTAACAAGTCGCTTACAAGTTCCGAAAGATAACAATTATTTTCAATCCCTTAACTTCTTTCGCTAAAGTTTTCCCCAACGAAACATGGCAAATTTAACTCCATTTTTGGTTTTTTGTTTACTCTTCTCTTCCTGTATAACTATCATATGTTCACTCATCTGTTCATTTACTCGTTCTTTGTTGCATTTTTCATATGACTTTTCTTCCTTGAATATATTCACTCACTTCTTTCACATTTAAATTTTTTCCCTTTCTTAATTTCCTTTATTTACCTATTCTTTAATCTTCACTTTGTTCCTTTTCTTTCATTGCGGACTCTAACTTCTCTTGTTATTCAACATCATAAGGCATACATTACTTTCTGCTGTAACTGACATCGTTTCGGGATCTTTAATTACTTGACTTGATTGTGAATTGGAAATATTCTTGCCGGAAAAGTGATGTACGGCAAAAGTTTATATTTTTCATGGACAAATTTAAAATGTTCAAAAGTTTCCTGGTACACTTGCACATCGAATGAAATCACAAAAGTCAACGACTCCTGGGCCTATTGTCACACGGATATTGAAGATAAAGGAACAATTTATTGTCAAGAATATTTTATAAACTGCCTCGGCAATTTTTTGCCGTCCCTGTTGTAAATGTCCATGGCAGTTACGAAGGCAATGCCGAATGCCGTCACAAATTCCGAGGGCTGAAAGGCGACAAAAAATTACGAGCTATTAGTTTAAAATAACGGCGAGTCTATTTCATTACATTCTGTCTCCGCATACATTGAGAATAAACATAGGAGAGAACCAAAAACGTTGATTTTGTCGACGTTCTGTGATTTACAACTCCGGTTATACAAGCTGTATCATCAATACAAATCAGGGCAATGGTATCGTAGCATAGTGCACGCTACCAATTAAAGAGAAGATATACTTTAACAGCAGAAAGTTATGGATTGTCTTTGGTAATAGAGAATGTCATATCTGAAAGTCTGTATAATACACATTGGTTTGATTTTTCTACACTTTATTCTGAGACTTGACCGCAAAGTATCGTCCAAGAGGCATCAGCTGCAATCATACAAAGGCGCACGAGTGGGGGTATTAGCCAATCCCGTAGGGCCAATGCCTACCACCTCTGATTTATGACATCGGCAATTCATACGTCGCTGCATACCTAGAACAAGGAGAGCAGATATTCCAGTAGAGCTGTGAAGAACGAAAATATTTTCGGGAAGGGAGGCTTTGAAATGTCAAGATACTACAAAAAACTGAAAGTATGTCATCCTGAGACTAGAACTTGGGAGACACGCTATCACTATATGTTGCTCTACTAATCGAGCTACCCTAATTTGACAATAACAAACTTCCCTTTTCTCTAAATAAGTTGCCAATTATCCAACGACGGACATCGACATCCAGTTCTACGCCGTTTGGAAAACATCCTCTATGCGCCATGTGACTCAGGACTGCCATCAGGTCCGTAAATGTGTCCGAAGCACTGACTTACCTCTAAAAAACACTAGATGGAGTGTTCCGTATCAAAGTAGGTCAGTCGTTGGACGTCATTTCCGTCCCCATCAAACAAAGCTTATAAAAAATGTTACGTAACATGGCGACCTTCCAACGCTATTCTAACTTTTGGGGGCTAGTATTCGTGACCACACTTTTCCGCTGTTGTAAACAATGGGATTGCTCGATCCAGTCTTTCGTACGGATCAGTGGTCCAAAGCCCTTTGAAAGGTCTAAGTGTTTTCGAGGAGAGAGGATTTGAAAAGTCAATTCTGAAAAGAAAGAGAAAAGCTAACTACCTGCGCTCCATACTATCGTCCGTGTAGTAACATGAAGACGATCGCGAGCGACTAAACAAATAGGGGAACAGACTAGGGGGCCATACATAAATGACATTCCGTCAGAGGGGGGTCTGGCCAATCTAAGATGGTTTGTGATGGGGGGTCAATGTTAGTAAGACATTCCCATTCTGAAAATTTTTATGTCACGTTTTATGCACTTGGCACATTGCTGAATGCACTATCTTCGAAGAAAGGGATGAAACAGATGATCAAGAAGTTGATGACGGTTGTCCCGTCTTGAACATCTTTGACATATTACAGCATAGTGCTTTTGTGGATGATGACTCTACTGCATGATTTTTTTGTTGTTACAGCTCTTATTGTTGATTTGGAAAATCGACTTTTTTCATGCTTTTTGCTATCTAAACGAAACTAACTTGAACCAGGCGTAAGCCCTCTTACAAATTTGAGGTTATGGGTGTGATGTTTATATGTTGCTACACTGTACATCACGAAGTAAGTCTCTGAAATAGTCCATTTTAAATATGGCCCGGGATTACCTTACCATGAAGGTTTCATACACTGGATCGAAAAGTGACCTCTTTCCGAAACTTGGTAAAGGCAGTTGTTCTTGATCTTTTGTTCATTTGTTTTGTTATGTTTCGCCACATGTTTCTCAGCAGCCAGTTCTGTTCTCAGCTATCTTATTGTTGTCTTATCCAATAATTCATTAATGCATTTGTTGTGGTTGTTTTTGTCTCCATAAGTGAAGGCTTAGGGATGTCATTTATGTATCACCCCTAAGACAAAAATTGTTACTGTCATGGACACTTGATACTCTTTAAAGTCTAAAACATAAGGGGGGTGGCAATAATCATGATGGGGGGGGGGGGGTTAAAATTTCGAAATCTAATAAACTGGAGGGTTTGAATAGCAAGTATTTGAATTCAAAGGAGCTAAAAGTTTATCTATACCTTTTAAGTTTCTATACTTTGCAAACTACATAAGAAATGCAATAAAAACAAAAAAAGAGTGAAAAAGAGCTGGCCAAAGAAAGACAGTCCTTTGCAAACTACATAATAAATGCAATACAACACACTGTAGTCAGAAGATGACTCAAAAATGGGGGAGGAGCCAAGAAAGATAGCCCTTTGGAACCTACATAAGTAATGCAATGAAATCGGGAGACGATCACAAATGGGGCACGGGGTCAAGAAAGACAATTGTTGTGAGTAGCAACGAGTCCCAAGTGGTTAACTACTGGTATTTCTACCTCAATCAGACCTGAAACGTCTTTGTTTGCATACCTGCCATATACGTGGTGAAACAATTGCCTTTCGATATCTGTTAATAATGAACTGGCACCAATCCTAAAGAGATGAGAATGAGTCCATTCATCACCTAACTCCTCTTTCATGAGTGATAACCATACCAAGGAATCTTTTGCACTTCTTATGCCACCTGCTGGCTTAAAACCAACTTTGAATCCCGTACGCTGAAATGGAACAACAAAATGATGGCATTAGGGATGATTATAAGTAAAAAGGTAAAATATGCTTCTGTCCAGCAATTTTCAAGAGGTGAGCCATTGTTGCCAGTTTTCAAAACATTGAATCGTCAAAGAAGAGCTCACTTTGTGGTTTGACAAAAAATGTATTGAACACCTCCCAAATAAACTCAATAAACAATTCAAGAGAACTCTGAAGACCTCGCAAGGGACACAATTTTATGAATGCCTACCACAACACCAGTTTACATCACTCTTTTTCGTCTTACAGAAGAAAAGGTTTAGGTTGGATGGAAGGCTGGATGGATGAATGGATGCATGGACGGGCAGACAGATAGATGGATGGATGGGCAGATGGATGGACGGATGGGTGGATGGACAGACAGATGGAGGAGGGAAGGGTGTTTGAATGGACGAAAAAAGATGATTCTACAAATAGATACTTAGGCAAATGAAGTTGGGGCAGGTATAGATGACACTCAAATATTTAAACAGACGGGCAATTTATGCCACCAGAAGTGAAGGTGTCTCAAGTGTCAATGTATAAAAGCACAATCATGGTCTACATTTACAAATGGTGTTCCCTAAATTTTGAGTGACTATTTATAAAACCTCCTTGCATAGCTACTCAATGCAATGAAATTACATCAATTCAATAACAACTAAAACAATACCTTGGCTTTCAAAACAAATTTTGAGATTCTATTGTACTTGCATGATGTCTTCAGTACTATTCTAAACTTACTTGGTAATATTCACGGATGCATCTGACCATCACCAACCCCACTGGTAGTGTAGCATTCACTCCTTCTTTACCAGTTGATGTTTTAATGAAGTCTGATCCTGCCATCATAGCTACCATACTTGCTTTGTATACATTCTCAAATGAACCTAGTTCACCAACAGCAAGAATAGTTTTCATGTGGGCTACTCCACATGCTGCACGGCATTCCTGTATTTCATTATACAGTTCACGCCAATTGCCTTGCAGAACTGCATTTCTGCTAATCACTATGTCTATTTCTTGTGCTCCATCAGCAACTGCATTTTTAATCTCAGCTAGTTTCAGTGCAAGATATGTCTGCCCTATGGGATAACGTTGATATCATACATATCATCAGTAGACATAAAGAAACACATACCTCAGTATTAGATGAAATCAACATTATTAAATGGAGCAGAAACATGGACTTTGGATAAAAATGCTACAATTACACTTACAGGGCTGAATCTGGGCCAAAATTGAGGTCAGTCACCGAGTTTGGGGGTCTAAAAGATTGGGAAGTTTGGGCGTTGCTCTGGTCACAATAGTACAAAAATAAATATTATGAATAGACACTTGTGAAAGAAATATTGTTCATTATCTTAAAGGAAAAAACAGAATACAAGAAAGAGCTCATTCTTCGTTCTTCTCTGCACTTGCCCCAACCCCAAACATACATGCCAAGCGGTCAATCATAACGCCTAACGGTAAACTGCAACTGTCTGCAGTCACAGTCACATGAAACAATTCTCGCAACCATTCATGCTATACTACACAAAATCTAAAAACAAGCTACCGCAGGAAATATTGTCACATGGTTCCATTATACAGCAGTAAAATGTCATTTATCAATTTTTGAATATCTGCTTGCATTTTCCTCATGTGCACTAGCTCATTAGCATATATCAAAGATCAATAATGTAACAAGTGTCACTAATCAATAAGAACATTGGTAAAACTTCCAGAGGCTTTTAGAAGATCAGACTCAATAATATTGAAGAGGCAGAGTGAGATGATATCACATTTTTTCTGACCAGTTCAAATTGTGAAACATTGAATCAATTCTAAATAAATTCTAACCCAAGTTCATCTATTCATACTGATGCTTCATTATTCCTGCATCATTTGTATTGCCTTTGTAGTACCTGCCTGGCAGCAAGAAGGGAAGCTCTATGTTCAGAGTCGTATCATCATCATAGCTGTCATCACTTTTATTCTTTATTTAATGTCCATTTTCGAAGCTAGCATAACGTGAGGGTTTCTTTGTGGCTCATTTACAAGCATTATGGTCTTCCATACCTCCCTGAGCTATTTCCAAGTACAGTAAGTCTCCTTGGAATAATTTTAGCCAGGTATTGGTTGTCCCCACCCACTTAGCTCCTGTGCCTTGTAACACTGTTTCAACACTTACCAGTTACTGTGTAAAATATCTTCACATGACCAACCCACCCAGGATCCAATTGCTACATGATACCTTATACATTTCAATTCAAAGACTATCTCTCAACCTCTCAAAAAACATTCTTTGGAAAGAAGATGCAAAGTCAACATCTAAAAATTTGCCCATCTCTCATGCTCTTTTCAGAAACTTCATGTAAGTTAAAAATCTTGGGCAACAAATCCACATCCTTGTCATAAACTTGCCTGGTATTCTCGTAATTTAGCTTTGTACAAGCTAACAATGTTAACCTACATCCACCTTTAAGAATCTGGGATACATACTGACCTGCAGGGAAACCAGTTGCAACTGAAGCAACCGGCAACTTGGATCCAGCTCTTTGTAGCGATTGAACTGCATCTCTGACTCTTGCTGGGTATACACAAACTGCTCCACATGTAATTCCAAGGTCCTCAACACCCATGGCTTGAATCAAGTCTTTACGAATTGGGCTTTGAGCTTTGAAACATAACCTGTTCACATTTGTGATTGTATCATCACCTGAAATGTGAAAAAAGAACAGAAACTACTAGAGAAATACACAAGCATATAACCAGTTTTTATGCAAGAGTGATGAACTCTGAAGTTTTTAATCCAACTAACAAGCAACACTGTTGTCACCTGAGTATTATAATGCCTTTTACTGAGCATATAAAATGCTTCTTATTTCGAAACGTTCTGTTGCAAATACTGACCAAGTGAAGGCGAACTCATTTATGAGATTTATCAAGGAATCAAATATAATATGCTTAAATTTAAGTTAAATTTCTGGATTGGTAGATTGTTATACTTTGTTTACATAAGCAGGTTGATCTGAGGCTCTAAGCAAAACTTGCTGTAGCGACATAGTGTCGTCACAAACAAGGTTGATGAAAGTCTGGAGAAACAACATAATAATGAAGCAAAAATAGCTTTTACAAAATAACGCAAACTACTTAAATGCCCCCTCTAAACTGAAAAATAGTATTTATTGTCCATCAAAAAGAGTTTATATCTATCAAGGGCATACGGACTGCCCTCAACTGGCGTGACTGTTAAATTTAGATTTTTCTCGGTTCACGTAGTTCACAGCTTCAACTTGCAAATTGTAATATAAATGTTTATGTTATTTGCCTATAGCCTATAGGCCTAGGCTTACCAAATATGGAAGAATCAAGCCCTACTCAACTAACAGCTGCACGTTATATTGTTAGAACAGAAATATTCATGAAAATTACTTGGAGGCATCCTGTATAATTACGACAAGAAAAATACTCTTCTCTTGCTACTAAATCATACCGGTGTCCTGTAAAAACTATAAGCTTAGCTCAAGAACGTTGTGACTTCTCTCACCCGACAACGTGGTCAGATCCATGCATGCCACAGCTCGAAGCAGCCATGCCGCCTGCCAATCCTTCTTAATGGATCGCCTTGTTCCTAAAGTACTTGTTCTCGATATAACACCTGGAAAGTTTATATGCACATTTTCTATCCAACTCTGGTCAAAGGGTACACCCTGGTTCCTTTCTATCTTGAATGGTACGGCCATTTTTAGGAAGAGGAGGGACGACAGGCCCTCCACTTCAAAACAACGTCACGTGCAATCGCTCTATTACCACAGGGAACAGTTATGTAGACGATGAATGTTTATGAAACTCGGAGAAATATCTCTCAAACCGTGGCTCAGAAAAAGACTACAACTTACAACGTGATATAAATCTACCATCTATGGCACCAACTAAGGCGACAAGTGTCAAGATATTTAGAACGGTTTTGTGTTCTTGTTAGTGTTATCGATAGGCTGTCAATGGAGTACAAAGTGTGAGCTCCCTGTGACAAATAGAGTGAGGAGGCTTTGGTTCCCATACCCTTTAGAGCTTCCCAAACACCCGGCCAGATTATGTGTGCACGATTTGTTTGACCTGCTCTCTCTGGCTTGAGTGAACTGTTCAACAAAAATCGTATTGCTATTTTCACGTTTAAGGAGTCGTCCTTGAAGTCATTCACAATGGGGCTTAACGACGCCGAAGTTAAGAAACAGGTAGTTGTGTCATTTCATAAATTTTGTACCATAATACGATGAATGTTTTAAGTAGCGAGTAAATCATATGACTAACCATTCGATCGTTCGCGTTGTGCTTTGGATTGCAACTGGTGGGCTGTAACCTCGATATCTCTTTGATTGGTTAAATAGTCCCTTTTCGCAATACATGAGATGGTATGATTGTTCAAAAACAAGTATTTGTTGTGTTGTATTTACTTAGGCTTCCAAGGCCCTATTTACTCTTGGACGTCTTTAAGTATCGGAATGTGCCGAGTTGTTACTAATGTACCTCATAACCAGCTAATAATGAATCCCAACATTCTGATGTACCAAGGACATGTATGCTTACAACTGAAGTTGACATAAACTAGCAAACATTGGTGACCATTGCTTGTGAGAGAAAGTGGATAGAACAATCATGACCCAAGGATGCAATCATGGGATTCGGGAGGAAAGGTAACCTGACTCTCTTCGACCCAGAGAGAAGTAAGAGGGTAGCAACTAAAGAACTTTCCATTAACTTGGAAGTACATTATAGTATGATCAGCAAGGTTTCAAAGATGTATAGAAGTTCACATAGAAGCATCTTCTTTGTTGCTTATTGTTACAAAATGCGAAGTACGGTAGAAACCAATTCATCGTGACAGTACTTTAATAGCCGATAGCATTGATGATGTGGTTTGAGAAGTGTTTACTATTAATGAATACACGACACTAAAACATAGATGATTTATAACCCAGTCCGTTATCAAGCCATTGAACTGTTGTACAGTTACAAGTCATATTTCTCCCATTCACGATAGTAAAGGCTGCTCAATGAAAACCAAACATTAAAGATACCACGTTTAAAAGAAATAGATCTATCGTATAGTTAGAGTTAAGGTGAAAACAAGAGTAAGAATGAGTTTGATTAACATAATCCTTGGTACTGGAATCCCATTGGATTACAGAAATTACATTTCATTCTTACTTGGTGTTGATAGTGATAAATTTTTTATTTTCACTGGTATATTTTCAAAAATGTTGTGCCTTATGATATGTACCCAGTTAAATAGCCCATTTTCTGTAAAAATCTTTGTAAAGGTACAGTGATAGGTGTAATTAGTGTCACTGGCTTTAAGAGTTGTTTATATGTTTATAGTAGAGTAATGGTGTGATCATGGAAGATTTTTGTTAATTGGTTCAAAAATTTATATTGATGTATTGCTTACTAGAATCAATCTAAATTGTAAGATAAAATTTGGAAAATCCCAATCTGTCTTGATGCATGCATATCAAGTTGCTATAGCATCATAAGCTAAAGAGCTCCATCCTAGAGCTTTTACCACTACAGAAAATGGTGGGGTTTTTGCAACGTATTTTCTTAATATCCACTAGCATGGCTTTACATGGACCAGGTGTGGGAATGATGCTACCGGTCTATGATAGTGAGTATTCATATTCATAAATTATGCTATACAACAATATGTTTGTTTTAAATGAGACTTGACTTACTGCTTAGATGATAATCACCGCTTGCTCCCACCGCTTTGCTGAAACAGCTCCTTCTTTCCCTGTCCTGGGCTTGGCGTCTACTTTGCTAAGAGGCAGGCCGGTAAATGAGTGCAGCAGACGTTATTTTTCAGTGCACATTAGTGCTTGTCATAATCATGGGTGGTCCTTTTGTTATCTTTATATACATTTTTAAATTCCATTCAACTGTTATTTAGATTGAGCATATGATGGCATTTATCCATCAGGAAGCCAAAGAAAAGGCTGATGAAATTGATGCCAAGGTATGGAAGTGTATAAATGTTTTACTGTTATTTATAAGTATCACAGATTTTTAGGGTAGAATAATGAAGAGACCACATCCAGAATCATTATCTTCATCATTAACAATAACAGTATCATTACTGAAATATGTCTGTCATCACCTTGGTCTAGTGGAAAAGTTCCTGGCCATCAGATCTAGAGGTTCTAAAGGGTCAGGGTTCAATTCCCGGAAGGACCATTAGTGATGTCAGGAAGGGCACCCGGTCTTAAAGTGCTCTATGCTCCAATACCAAGTCCCATGAGTATGGGCACCGTCAAACCCCATGAATGGGTACAAAAGATGTTAAAAGCAGAAAAAGATCTGTCATAGTGCTAAATATCACATAGTTTTGGGTGTCTTTCCTTTTTATTTCAGCATGTAAAGACATCTTTGTTAACCTTTTTCCTAATAAACTGTTGGGCTATGAATACATTGATGATTTGGGGGAGGCTGTGTGGCAATATTTTGGAATGTCAACATCCAAAGCGATTGTCTTATGTGTCTTTGTTAATTGAAGTAACAGTATATATCTAAGTCCCCCATAAGTTGAGCATTGACAGCTCCCACAGTCAGTTGCATGCAAAATTGTTTTTTCCTGTTTCAACCTGGTGATAGAATTTAGTAACACCATGAAATAGCTATTTAAAAAGATGATGGGCAATGTAAATTGTATTTTAAAGTTTATTAAAAACTTTTCATGGTCACTTTGTATAGTTATTATCTTGTTTTCAAACATATGAAAATTTCCATAAAAATTTCAACAAATTTGCAGCTTTACATCTTATCAGGTAGGAAAGAACATGTACAGTAAATAGTAAACAAAATGTTGCTTACTCTATCCTGCTTTTTGTCGCAGATGCCATAGGAGATTTTGAAAGAAGTCAATTGAACTTCAGGTTTTTGTTTGTAGTAAATATACGAAACATATTATCTTAGTTCACACTCTAATGAAGAGAATGAACCCACACATGTAGATTAAGTGAGAAGAGTCGATCAGTTTCGTGTTTAGAGTTCAGAACATTATTGTAGGATACGACCCACTTGATTCCTTCTATAGCATTTTTAAATAATATATTTCATATATCCCATATTTTTATTATATGTAGAATTTGTGTATATATAAGAGAAAATAATAGTCAAATGACTTAAACGTTATCAGCAGTTACTATCTTCTTTAGCTGAATTTTGCTAACATTTTTACTTTGAGAGATTTGAAGGATCATAAATACCATGATATTCTATTGAGGGCTAAACAATTTATGCCTGTATGTAGATTGCTCTTCTGCTACAACTTGCCTATAGAACATTTTTCTTTAGGAAGACTAGTTTTGGCAGTAATTCTTGCCTTTTGAGAAGTAGTACAGAATCCAAATTTTTGCATAAAAAATGTGGTCCTTATGTGTGCCTACATTTTACATTCCAGTTATTCAGGGCTTAAAGGATTAATCCCAGAAAAAATTAAAGGCAATTAGCATTAACTGTTGTCTGTGGTGTTTTCAGATAAATATGATAGCCCTAAACGATTATAGCTCCATAGCTGGAAGTAAAGTTAAACATGAAACCTTGTCATCTTCAAAATTCTTGGTGTCTGAATAAATAGTCACCCCATTATTAATTTTTTGAAAAATTTCTACTACGCACATTTTGTTCCAGTTTGTAATCATGGATATTGAGAAATCGTTTGTTTGATAGGTGATGTAATGTTGAAAGACGTAGCTCTGTTGCTATTTATATGTATATATTTTATATAGATATTTCCTTCTATGATTTGACCTGAATGAACTTCTTTTTTTTTGAATGCATGGATTTTTGTGGCCATTCAGGAGAAAATATGACATTTTGAAAATTTGCTTTTTAATTGACTTAATTTTTCATCAAAATGGCTATTCTGCCTTCACCTCCAACTTTTTGAACCATTCCAGTTGTTGATTCTACCCAAATATTGTACCCCCAAGTTATTCTGCCACAGTGTAAACAATGAACACTTAAGTTATTTTTTAAAGCAGTGTGTAGTATTGGTAATTTTAAGTACAATTTTACTGCCTTTTGCATAACCACAGGCAAAGGAGGAAT
>JAAAKL020006780.1:0-17621 GCA_010016065.2 Carybdea cf. marsupialis auct. non (Linnaeus, 1758) | reverse complement strand
TGCAGTGGGCTGTCTATAATGTAACTGCCCACATTGCGAACGCCTCAACAATTCGAAGAAATTCAGTGGCACCATGACAGTTCCTTTATCAACTCTTATTATAAACTTCCCCCAATGCGATTCCGTTTCGCATGAGAGTAAGATAGCGACCGTTTTAAGCTAGCATCGATGCACAGAAAAGTCCATAAAATTGAAGTAGAAAATCCCGAAGTAAATGAAAAGTGAGTACCACATGCCAAACAGGCATATCTTTTCTCCAACTCACCGCACGGACATGATTTCACAAAAGCAGGTTACCTCCCCCTTATTTGAGCACTCGAATATTCGAGCGGTACTGGTCACCCATAGATTTTGAATCACGGAGAATCTGCTGTACCTTCAAATATTACTCGTCAGTGAACAATTTTTGCGAGGCCGTTTATTTTATTGATAATACTTTTAATTCCCACGTTACAGGAAGATCACCCTTACTTACCATCCGGTTTTTCGTCGGTTGTTCCTAGGGTTGGCCCTCAGGTTCGACGGAATTCCTCATTCTATATCGTAATTCTTTCCGCCGTTCTTCTCTCTCAAGTGGGTCCATTTTTACCATCCCCCATTTGCGTCGGTCGTCCTCGATCACTTGTTACCATGTCTTCTTTGGCCTTCCTCTGGGAGCAGTGCCAGAAACATCTAGTGTGGCCACACGTTTGATCCAGTTCGTACGTGACCATACCTTCTTAGCCTCCCACCGCGAAGGATAGTCTCTATAGGCTGCAAGTTGAGTCTCTTCAGCAGGGAGTCAGTATGTACCCGATCTATCAGCCGGACTCCACAAATTCATGGCAGCATTGCCCTGTCTGTCCTGTTGATCTTGTCAATGTCCCTTAAATTAAAGCAGAAAATACACCTTTAGTCTTTGTTTTTGTACTTTTGTGTAATTTCTGTAGGCCGTATTGGATGACCATGTAGTCAAGACACAGACCATGAGAGGATCTCCATTTGTGGGACCGGTAGAAGATGAGATCAAAGATTGGGAAGCGAAGTTGGTAAGTATAAACAGTATTTGATATAGTTATACTTTACTTTTCAATATACTGAAATGAAGATTTGCACTGATACAATGTCCTTTGATAATTAGTCCTCATACCTAACAGACAAAGCATTAAGAAACGTGTATGAACATGTGTGTGGTAGTGTGTGAACAGGTGTGCGGTAGTTTGTGAACATGTGCGCGGTAGTGTGTGATCATGCGTGTGATAGTGTGTGAACATGTGTGTGACAGTGTGTGAACATGTGTGTGATGATGTGTAAAGGTTTGCAGACATCATTTACAGGGAATTAGAGAAGGATAAGAGTACAGGGACATAAATTATTTATAGCACAGTGCGTGCTCATCACATCTCTTGTGTCTCTTACGTTTTCTTATTTTATACATGGTGGTTAAAAATGCATTAATGGATGCGATTTACATATTTCGGCCGGAAACTGGTCATACTTAATCGTCTTCGGCGGAAAGGAAACCGTTTTACGAAGGTGTTGTATACTGTAAGAAAAGTGATGCTTGTGCAAGTTACACGTTTTCTGCCGAACGCGTTATCGCGAAAAGTGTAATTTTTTACAGAGAAATCCCTTCCATATTTTTGTTATGAGGCTTCCAGGGTGCCAGTTTTAAACAAGAGCACGCACACTCGCTAATACCTGTAACGAATCCTCTTATTTACTGTTAGCATATGTCCGTTTGCAGAAAACGTTAAGTCATTTATGGGAAAGCCTGCCGTACTTTTGTTTTTTCGACTTCAGAAAGTTCTTGATGCTGGACTGAGTTGAGACTCTTATAAGCGCAGATAAATGTTATGTAATTTTAACATACAACATTATATAGCATATGTCACTTGCCAAGTGACACGTGACTTGATAGACCAATGAACTTTCTTTGCAATAGGTATTACGATCTTTTGGGTTGCAGGCAACGGTTTGCATTTTGTACGACTTGCTGTGGACAGTGTCTGACGAACAAGTTTTAGCAAAATGATCCGTTTTTGCAATTTCGAACTTTTGTACTACAACTTTTCAATTGTTTGTCTTTTACGTTCTAGATTTCTGTAAGGAATATATTGGAATCGTGGTTGTCGGTATGTTAATTTCTTTAATTGAGACTTTGATAGTTGATTAAGCAGCTCCAGTGTACAGAGTTATGTGGTATATTAGTGTCATTCGTCAAGGAATACTTCATCTCTATAATATACACTCTAAGCACATCATTTGATATGCCCCTGAGCAGTTCTGAAATAAAAGAGATAGTCAATAACTCAAGAGCAGTATAAAACGTTGTTTCAACTCAATGACTTTCAATTAAGGGTTTGAGCCAGTTTTTGAAATAACGATTTCTTCCTTCATTTCAAACCCAGACTTAATAAACTGTACAGGAATAAGACTTAATAGCCACGGTTGAAGCCCGAATGCATCTTTCCTGAAATAAAAAGTCTCTCCATTTTTCCTTGTCGTCCATGGTTGCAGCAATGTTTTCCTTTGGGATGTTGGAGTCTTCTTACAGCTAATGTAATGTATATATGTTCTAAATGGTTTCCCCTTGGGTCTTTTTCCATGTGACAGTTCCCAGGGAAGAATCTGTTGGATTACTTCCTCTTTGCTTCGCCAACGATGCCCTTTGAAGTTTGTTCTTTGTTCCTTGGTAACATCATTTATTGTTGGAAGGCCAATATCCTGTAAGTAGTCTTACTGTACTTACGTTGCTGGAAGAAGACATGGGCGTAGATTCTGAGGGGACGGGGGATTCAGACCCCAATTTTCAGGATTGGGGGACAACAGCTGCTCTATTCCCCCACTTTTAGGCCCAGAAATGTCAAATTGTCCGCGTTTAATCCTTTACCCCTCCCCCACATTCGTACAGCGATCTGCTCCCATGAACGGAGGAGAATATTTCAAATAGGTTAATAGACAGCAATGAAGTTTTACAGGAACTCGATGTTTTCAGTCTTCTTAAGGGATAACCAAGGCGACCGTGTCAAATACCCGGTGTCTGTCTGAATAAATGATACACATTTTCGTAAAATTGTATTTCATTCTCTCTACTGACTTAGTAACTTTGATTCCTCTTATAATATTTTGTCTCTTAATTCTTTATTCAAGGTTCAGGCAACATGGTTATACCTTGAACCGATCTTCAGTTCCGAAGATATACAGAGACAGATGCCTCAGGAGGGAGCAAAGTTCAGAGACGTTGACAGTTATTGGTAGGTGATTGTGTTTTATCCACCAAGAGCAGGGGTTATCAGACTTTTTTCATAGCGGGCAACATGGGCGTGGGAATGACCAGCGAGGGCCACTGAACTCTTTATAGAACTCCTACATAGAAGTTAGTGGCAAGTGCACATGACCATTCTGTTCTTTAAGTAAGTTTGTTATGACAAGACATGGAAAAGGCCCCCGCTAGCAACAGCATAGCGTTCTTCTGACTTTGGTTCTGTATTGGAATGTCATCGTTCATTATAGGCAAGTTGCTACATTAGAAAACTAAAAATTTAAGGAAAAGAGATTTCGCGACAAAGTTTTGAAATGCAAAGTTTGGCCAAGGGTTGGATGATTAGACCTCCTAGGCTTTTCAATAGACATGGCAGTCCGTTGTTTGATGACCTCTGACTTAAAATGCAATATTTCCTTCTGCCAGGCCAGTGCTGGAAACATTCATTGGGGCGGCGTATGAAAACCGAAGAGTGGAGATTGAATTACAAATGTGACGTTAATTGTCGAATTTATGTTTTAAGTATTGTTTACTGATTAAAAATGCTTGCTTATATTGTGATACCACCTACCGTCTTGATGTTATTAACGGTATTTACTCTACGGTGAATTGATAATTCAGATAAGTTTTGGTATACTTCACACAGTGAATTTAGATATGAAAACGATTCCTGTAGGCAAAGGTACACAAAGAGTGGTAATTCTTTCACGGCTTTCCTCTGTTTGAATTGATCAAGGCCCGGAAGTGCAAGCATTTGATGCCACATTCTACCGATGCACGCATTCACAGATACCAATAATACTCAAATACAAATACTTCTCATCCATACCAAACTGAAGGCATGCGATTGTTTACATGAATGTGTTTTTGGTTTTTTTTATTTGGTCGAGCGCCAGCTTGACCCGAACTTGCAAGCTTCCTCCATTATTCTCTGTTTTTTATCAAATTCCTAATCCCTTCAGCCCCTCCAGGTTGGTGTCTTCCTTCAGGTTGTCGAGATAGATAGCTGCTCTTCTTCCTCTACCCTATTTTCTTCTCGTGGGTTTTCACCGTACTAGATCGTGAGCAATGTGCCGCACACGATTGTATGATGGATCCAAAGGAGTGTTTCTCAGGAGCGAAGGGGACAATGGCATGAAAAGTTTGATCGGTACTAGTTCACAGTCTCTATAGAAACCTTTCCTATAAATAAATGTTGCGTACTTAAGACCAATGTAGGGTTGGGAAATATATATAAAAGGAGAATTACTACTTCCTACTTTTAGGTGAGTATATGTATTGATTACTGTACACTCGTATTAATGTCCTCATCAGTTCAGGAATTTCTTGGACTTAAAGGTACATGTAGGTGCCCTGCTTTACGTCTGTTACGCTGAGAGCAATACGGTCCGATTAATGGTGATGTGCTCAACTTTTCTCTTGAAGGAGGGAAATAATGACAAAGTCGGTTGTTGATCCGAAGGTCCTGACAGTAACGTCGCAAGCTGACATGCTAGAAAGATTACAGTATTCAGAGGTAAGTTTACCAGTGATGAAATATTTGTGTGTAGAGAGGATTCGAAATTATCAGTTTTGAAAATGTGCCTGAAATAGAAGATGTGTCGTCGCATATGCAAATATCAATGGGCTTTGGGATATGCGGTGGGAAGGTGTGAAGTCACGATTTTGAACATTTTTGAGTTAAAGGGAAAAAACTCAATTTTCATGTTACCCTATTAGAAAGAACGTCAATGGCCAACATTGAGAGTGATGCGCTTTCCCAACACCGAGATATCAGGGTTCAAAGTTTTGAATCCCTCTAAAAAAGCCGTATTATTTAATGCTGGTTCCTAACTTAAGGAACAAAGGAGTATCAACAGAGTTTTGACGAGAGATTTTTGAGATTCTAACGCCTCTTGTTTAAACACTATATACACTACAGGTCTCCTTACTTTAGTAAACAGCCTGTTCCAAGCTTGCCTTTCGATGTCTGGAGTCGGATTGTATTATTTCTAAAATTTTTGATTTGTGACGTCATCACTTTCCTTCCGCATTGCTTTGCCAGACGGCTGTCCTGTCATGATCAAGTCATCTAGCTAGGAGCGGCTGCTCTCAAAAATATCGCAGCTCTCCATCAGCGGATAGTTTGAAGTTAACATGTCAATTAGAAAAAAAGAAGTGCATTGTTGCCAGGGTTCGATAAATGTCATTCGGTGTAGCAGCCACCGCGATAGCGTTGTTTGCAGGTTCGAATCCCAGTGGTAACACATTTTCTAATTTTGCACCGTCTTTTCAAAATCAAAGAAATAGCGAGATGAGAAAAGGAAGTGTAAATGAAAGTGAAGCTAATTGACGTGAGAAAATAGAGTTTCAAGTAAAAAGTCTGAATGATAATTGGAGGTCAGAAGGAAGGACAGGAAGAAGAAACAATTAGATATGTTTCAGAGGTATTTAGTAACTAAGAAACTTTACACGATTCAGTCACTATGCGAGTTAACTTAACTTTAATGAAACCACGATGATTTGAATCACAGTTCAAAAAATCTTTATATATAACGAACGGCAAGATTGAACCTCGTAAGTGGCAAGTGTTTGAAATATATATTTCAATTCTCGTCCTTTAGAAACTATTGGAAGACATCCAGAAAGGTTTAAATGATTATCTGGAACAAAAGAGGCTATTTTTTCCAAGGTTTGTATCACATTGAAAGATGAATCATATAACGGTGATTGTATATGTGCCACGTCATTTCTCATGTGGGATGAATACTAGGGAAAAGTGAGATAGTCGGAAATGTACACAGGTATTCGCTGATGCCTAGCCCGTATTAAAGCAACTCTAAGAAAAGTTTGGTTAGCGCAGTTTATTCCCTTCTTTTCCTCGCAAGAATTACAACTTTTGGAGTGCCTGTTGCAACACAAGATAAAGAGGTTGACGGCGACTCAAATAAGCAGCATTCACGCATGCGCATCTGTATCATATACCATAATACGGTATTCTTTCAAAGGTCCTCATTTTCCATTACGTATCGATAAGATATATCGAATTTTCTAGTTCTTAACAGAAAAAATATTGAACCGCAATTAAATCTGTGTATTACAAATGAATATGTGTATTATTTATGATGGAATCACTGTCAATATCGACGTATGAGTGCTCAACTGTTGGATCAGCTCAGCGATCTAATTAGTGAATTAGAGTGAAACTGGCCGAGTAGAACAGAGTCAATTGTATCCTTCTCGTGTTCTTCTTGTGGGACAAGGCTAGGCTTTCCAAACACAGAAACAATACATTCGACGGGCTTCTTGAATTTCCGTCGTCTGCCTTATTTCCCTCACATGGAGTTTGTGGGGCCCCGTGACTATGATGAAAAGAAGTTGCACAAGATTCCCTGAGCTGTGATCGAGCCAGGGTCGATGTTTTGCAAATGAGGCCTTTTAAACTTCACGGCTACACGCTCTACTATTGTATCTATTGATACAGATATATAGATATATAGATTTATAGATATATAGATATATAGATGATGTATAGATATATAGATATATAGATATATAGATATATAGATATATTGGCTTGTAGATATATACAAAAATAAAAAACAACTGGTTTCTCACAGCCTGAGCTTTCGGAATATAATTCCTTCTTCTGAGTTACGTTTAAAATTGGTGAAGAGAGTGCCTTAAATACAAGAATTTCTTGTTTACTATCTAAAACCTATTTACAACTAAGTTCACAATCTATATTTACAGTTTAAAATCTATTTACAATTGAAACCTTTTATAAAACAAAGAAGCCTAAAAATTCCCCTACCCCATTCCAGTGTGAACTTGGAATGTAACACTTTGTATCAGCGCTTACATACTGCTTCCTAGCTTCGAGAAGATACGATAGGTTGATGCATCTAACCTAACTGTTCCATTGTAACTTCTATCAGGGCCTCCAAAACTAAAGTTGGGTACACACACATAGACATATAGACACAAACATATAGTTATATATTACTTCAAGTAACGGATTCATATTACTAAATGTTTTCGCCGGACACTTGTCCCAGTAATCATCTGAAGTAAGGGTAAAACTATTTCGCGTAAACTATACCAATTTAGCAGTGTTTACGTTCTGTACTACAAATTAACTCTTCAGATAAATATACAAGTATAGTGAGAGGTTTGTAAGTAGGTTGGGATAGGAAGAGCACTTTAAGCAGTAGCCACGTGTAAATGTTTAATTCGCTTTTAGATCGTTACAGACAACTTTGGAATTTTTACGTTGGGTAGGTTAATCGCATTTCTCACTACCGCCGACTGCTTCAAGTGTTTCTGGTGAAGTTATAATGTAGCTTTCTTGAAATCCCGTCATTTGACAATGAAACCATGAAGTTGGAACCATTTGGAATGCAGAAGAACTTGAAGGCACTGAGTGAGGACCTTCAAGGGAAATATCGAACAGCCAAGCTATGAATACAATGCATCCTTTATGTTGAAACAATCAAAGTATTTATAAGAGCTGGTAGCAAAGGAAATTGGTGGCATACTAAATCTGTTCGAAGCATCTGGTATATGCATCATGCAAAGAGCGCCAGGCCAGTGAAGTACTGAGGCAGGCAGCATGGGCTGTAGAGAGTACCCACACCCTATGTGATGTTCTATGCTCCTTGCATATTTTGGAAACCTATTTTATGAGTTATATCTGCAGATTTAATTAAAAACTGTTGCATATTATGCTAGGCTGGTAATCAAAACGCCAGGACTTAAGTTTATAATCCTTTTTTTTCACAGGTTTTTCTTTTTGTCAAATGACGAACTGCTGGAAATATTATCGGAGACCAAAGACCCGATGAGAGTTCAACCCCACCTAAAGAAATGCTTTGAAGGGATTACGAAATTGGATTTTGATAGCAACAAGGATATCTTTGGTATGTTGTCAGCAGAAGGGGAAAGAGTCGGATTTATAGAACCAGTTTACCCCAATGAAGCGAAGGGCTTGGTGGAAAAATGGCTATACCAGGTGTGCATTTAAACGTTTGCTCTGCCTTCTGTGCTTTTCTAAAGCACTTTCTTTGCCTGTTTGATAAATATACCAACTTTTTCTATTCCCTGTTGTCTATTTTTTACCTTCTCTATATCTAGGTTTTTTGGTCCCGAAGATTTCATCTGTTACTTCATATGCACTTGCCGACCTGTCTACTTCGCTTTTTTAACGATGCCAAATAATGATTTCCATTTACTTCATAATTCATAGCAACAGTTTTACAGTACGGGGATTTACATGCCTTAAAGACAAGTTGTTAGTGGATGATTGATCTTTTTCTTTCCTTCAAACCAGATGCTGAAATTTTCCGCTTCAGTGCTATTACTAATTTCGTAGATAAATTATTGCTTTCAAAGGTTGAGAAAGTCATGAAACTAAGTCTTCAAGCAGTTGCAAAGAAGGCTATCAAAGCCTATATGACGTCGAAGAGGACTGAATGGGTGCAGGGTTGGCCGGGACAGATTGTCATTGCGTGCAGTCAAGTATTTTGGACAGCAGAAGTAACCGAGGTAAGATAAGTTTTACATCAATGGAATTTTCTCATCCCTAAAATATTAAGACACTGGAAAGTACATCTTTGATGGAAATGTAATTACCCGCACATGGAAAAAAGACATGGCAGGGGAAGCGTTTTACATCCCCGTTTGATGTCACAGATTAGAAACTCACGTAGGTTCATCGGTGGAGCTGATGAGAGGGTAATAGTACCATGTTTCAATCAATGATGTCACATGTCTAAAAGTGCCGAATAGAGACTTGCATTCTCATGTTGGCTTTTCTGGGGGTTGGGGTTGGGGGGGTAATATTTAGGGCACTTATATATTAAGACATTTTGTGCCTTTAATGTAACTCAAAAATATTTAGGTGAAAGTTGTTATGATTAGTGCTTGCAGTAGTACGCATATTATATCTTTGGACTGATAAAATAGGCAAGAGAAGCTAAACATAGCTACCATGGAATTCCTTGCACTTGAAAACGTTACTTCTTGAAAATGTTACTTTGAACATGAATATGACACCTGACTTATATTTGGATAGGTCTTTGGGTTAGCAAGTACAGGAGTCGAAATAAGGAAAATTTTTGTGATCGGAGGTTTTTCAAACGGCTTATTACCCCTTTTGGACGCGATTTTTTAATGAAATTGCAATATAGGTGATTTTCTGGTCGGATGTTTCGGCATTCTCAAAATTATTGGAGATATCCTTCGTCCGGACGTTTATTTCGACTAATGAAATGGGGGCTCTTGCTTTCGGGATTTGGCTATGCGATAGCGGTAGCCGTACCTCAGCTAGAAACAAAGCGCTTGAGATGGCAGCTTACTTAGAATTTTTTGTGTGGCAACTCAATTTCAAGCGTATCCTATTGCCGAGCCAGAGTGAGCAATGTCCTTGGGAGAGAGCACATTTACAAGGGTGGTATCCTGTTGCCTTCTCCAGTCGATGGTCTTTTATATCGGGCTAGTCGGGATTCGAAACCACAACTTCTAGCATTTGAGTCCGATTCCGTAACCAGTAGACTACAGCGGCACTTAGAAGTATAAAACGAATTTGGCAGTCTCGTTTTCATGAGCTGGTTTGATGGATTTACTGGCGCGAAGGAAAACCTCAGTTAAAGGAGTGATTAAGCATTACGTTTTTGTTACAGCACTATGCTTTGAACCCATATGTACATAAAAGGACACCAAAGCACTAATTTTGTGAGCTCATCGTATTGTCGTTGGCTTCCTTTTGTGGGACGTCCTTCGTTAGGCAATCTATTCTCTCCAGCGAATAACTATTTACCTTTATTCTGGCATCGGTTTCTCTGGAATTGAACCATTAGAGATTCTGGGAGCAAGTAGCGGTCTTAGGTCTCATTTATAACCCTTACAAATGATGCCCTCCTTGGCCATCAATGGTAGCCATCGGAGAGCATACCTCAGAGAGTTCGAAAACGTTCGATTACCAACGAGTATCACTCATCAGCTGGGTGCTGAACGTCTCTCTGAAAGTGAGAATACCAGAAAACAATAGATGCTCGCATATTTCCATCTTTATGGCTTAAATTAAGTGTGCAATCTCAAAATTGTTACCCAATTCAGCTCCAATCAGCATCAGGTATCCGACCCAGTTATACATTGCATGCAACTTTTGAGATGCTGAGAATGATTGCTTTGTGTAAATCAAATCGACACTCGAATAATTATTGTCTTAACTATTTTGATTAGTGCTTTAATTTTATTTTGTTCAATGATCGATTCTCTCAATGAACTTAAATCCTTTATTACATAGCTAGGCCTGTTTCTTTCGACTGAAAGAACAAAGTGATCTTTCAAGTTAGAGAGAGATGATTGCGATAATTTTCGGAAGAATTGCCTTAGATATAATACCGTTATGTCAACACATGCCTTCTAAACCGAAACCGCGCTTTCACAGCCATCTTTTCTATCAGTAAGGCTATCTTGGCCAGTAGGTACCAATATTGCCAGATCGAACAACAAATCGCCAATTATAAAATTTGAAATAAAGGTGCGACCAAACAACTTTTGTTGGTGACTTCGAGAAGACTGAAGCACTTTTGCAGTTGCACCAGCTGTTGCTTTCAAACTCTAGGAGTGCGCTTTGTTTATTCAGAGCACGTGTACTTGTATACATCATAAATCTTCCTATGACTTAATCACTTAGTAAATCCCTGATCCCTAAAAAAGACTGGATCGAGCATCCCATTGTTTCCAACAGCAAAAAGCGTGGTCACGAAGACTTAACGCGGGAAGGTCTGCTGTGTTACGTGATATTGTTTATTAGCTTGTTTGATGGGGGCTAAAATTGCGTTCAACGACTGACCTCACTTTAAGGCGGAAGATTCTCGATCCAGTGCTTTTTAGAGATCAGTTCAGTAAATATGTTTTGGGCGTCTTCGTGCCATGAATAATTTGGCAACTAGTCAACTCTTGTCAACGCTGGATATCCGTCTAGTCAGCAAAGCAACTCAAAACCCCTAAGGACATCACCATGTAAATAACTTCTATCTAAGCCAGTGTTCTGTACTTACTTAAAGTGTAAATGATCATGCACATGTCTATGCCATTTCGGATCATGCTAAAATGAATTGAAGATCGTAATTATCTGTTTTATTTGCGTAGTGCTGATGTGGTGAGTGGATTGTTTGGTTGTTTTGGATTGCACTTTGTCCTTTTATTAGAGAGCAATGTTTCGTGTAAACCTTTGTATGTAGAGTGACGTAAAGTCGTCTGAAATTTGCCCTGCAATAGTATTAAATCTGTTTGGATTGTCAAAAACAAAGAAAACACCAAGACGCAACACCAAGATAATTGTCAAGAAAGTTGGAGGCATTTACAGGGTAATGGGATAAGGGAATATTTTACACAGCTGCAAAAGTATGCATTACGTTTAAGCTGCAACTAAAGCAGTATTCGTTTTGGACCTTTTTTCATTAAAAATTTCTTTGTTTCCATTTTCTAGGCTCTCAGTCAAGATAATTTACTATCGTCATATCTGGAAAAATGTAATTCGCAGATAGATGATATAGTGAAACTTGTGCGTGGAAATCTCACTCGTATGGCCAGGATTACTCTCGGGGCATTGATTGTGATTGATGTCCATGGTAAGTCTTCCATACGTTCCGGCACCTTAACCAGTTAATGTGTTGGCATTTTCTATCATCATGGATGTATGGACATGGTTGTTTTGGTACCTAGTGTCAGTATGTATTTTGACCCACATGCGTCGCATATCCGAATGTAAACATAATGGCAGCATGTGTAACCAACAGAGGACGTTAGCGTGACTTTTCTAAGTTTGAAATAGTCCTATTCATACCCTGTTATCTGAACCTATTTCAAGATCTTTTGAGATTTAACGGCCGTTACTCGTAGGGGGTATATTGGTTGATGTTTTGGTGAAAGCATTTAATGGCAGGGTTATCTCTGCGATTTAAGGGGAAAAGTCTTATAACTTCACGTTTGATAACGTCATGTTCGATGACGTCACGTTTGATGACGTCGCGTTTGGTGACGTTGCGTTTGATGACGTCATGTTTGATGACGTCGCGTTTGATGATGTCACGTTTAAAACGGAATTAACCTTAACTGTAAAATACGTGAATTAAAACTTCAACTTAGAGAATTACGGGAATCTTAGAGAATTTTGCCGTGTGTGACAAGGTTAGAGGAAGAGAACGAAGTGGAAAACGTCGAAAGTGATTTAGTACACTGGCCTTTCACTGATAAGCGCATCAACATCCATAATAGCTCAAGGGCCTTTTTCAAGCACTTTCTATTAGCCGTCCTTGCGCCTGTTATATAGCAGGTGTTCTACAACCTATCTTATTTCGTTACTGCTCTCTCTTACTCCATATATATTTGTGAACGAGACATTTTGTATTGGGTTACAATTTGCAGCATACTGTCGTATGTGGCTATATCCTTTAGTTTATCGAGTGAGAATTTTATTAGTGCCTCTATTAACTGCATCCCCTGCATTTCGGTTTTTGTCTTTATTTCATAGCTCGAGACGTCGTGACCGAGTTATGCAAGAACAATGTAACAGGAGAGACCGATTTTGCGTGGATCAGTCAGCTGCGATATTACTTTGAAAATAGAGTTCTTGTCACTCGGATGATTACAACGGAAGTAAAATACGGTTATGAATACCTGGGAAACTCCGGTCGACTAGTTATCACGCCTTTAACGGATAGATGTTACAGGTATTTACATGAAAACAGATTTGATGTATTCTGCATCATGTTTCTGAGTATTGTTTTGATGGTAACGCAGCGTTCTGTATCATATTTCCCAATCCAACCCCGTTAACCACTATCATATACACCCTGTCCGATCTTTTTCTATTTTACCCCATCTGGGCTCTTTCGTTTTACCCTCTCGTGAGCCTTTTCATCGTTGTCGTGTCCGATCTGTTTCAAAAGAGCAACACGCGAAAAAGGAAACTTCTGACAACTTTTTTTGTTCTTTATTGCTTATCGGTGTTTTTATTACTTTATAAGAAATATTGCCTGGTTCTATCGTGTTCTATCCCGTCCCATCCCATCCTGCCCCACCTTATCCCATCTTGTTCCAGTTTATTCAAACTTATTCCAGCTTCATCCAACGTCTATCTGATCCTAGCAGAGACTATCTCTGCTTAAACGCCGCCTTATCCTTTTTAATCCTGATATATTCACGGCAACGATTGATGTCACACACTAAATTACCGCATGGATTTCGTTGGACTTCCGATTATTAGGAATATTCAACATGAAATCTACAAGAGCAAACTCAACATGGCAGCTCACGAAAAGCGTCTCTTTCCACCTCGTGCACCAATATCCATATTTGGTCAGGGCATGAAGGTACTGTACAATTGGTCAATTACAAATGCAAAATACGGAGTGTCCTGTGGAGCAAGATGTCGGACATAACAAATCTCTTGCTAGCCCCTTCTGCTAGCTTGTCCACTGCGCACGGTACCCTATCTCACCCTATATCAACCAACCAGAGTCTCTATTCTATCCTGCCGTATACTGTCTTGTCGTATCTTAATCTATTCTATTCAATCCTTGTGCAATAAGGATCACTGGGATGGCACATTTCTACATTTGTTTGTGTCATCCTCAACTTTTCTAAAGTATTCAGTGCCCGATTGCATCTTACAACTTAACTTAAATTCACGTGAAATCATTCGAGTCCTTCTCATTACATTGTATCCTCACCAGTTTCCTCCATTATACTGAATAAACGTCGGTTCCCCTTGCATACGATTTTCTTGTTTCTTCCAACATTTGTACCACTCGCATACTCTTAAGCACTTGTTTGCACGTAACACGGTCCTTGCTATTTTCCGTTTCCCTCTTTTTCTCCACTTCTGCATCTACCTCAACCTTCACTTTTTCTGCTGCTGCTCCCTTTTTTGTCCTTTCTCCTTTTCCCACTCCTATTCCTACTTCAGCTCGCATTTCTCCCGTACTCCATGCCGGGGTCGTTGCCATGCTAGTTGCAGTGCTCGCTGTCATGCTCGCTGTCATGCTCGCTGGTCTCTGTCGTACTGCTTGGCATTACCTCCTTTTGTTTTCTGCGTATTATTGTATTGCTTCTGCTTAGTCACAGCAGCTAATTCTGCATTCATGTGCTGTCTGAGCTCTGCGTGGACTTTCTTCAGCCTTGATCTTTTGAACCTTAGCTGGCTCTGTGTTTATCCAGGTTATACTCGACTGCCACTCCACTCGCCCTCTCTCTTGAAAGAAACCACATAAGGTCTCTCAAGCCAACTACATCATGTTTACAGCACATCAGTAAAGTGGTCCTGTTGTTGATAGGCTACATTTATCATCGATTTTGTGACGTTATTGTTTTAATATGTAGTATCCCTTATGATAACACGGTTAGTATTGTTATATCCCAAAGGACTCTAATGAGCGCATATCAGTTGAATTTGGGAGGAGCGCCAGAGGGACCAGCTGGAACAGGTAAGACAGAGACGTGCAAAGATCTTGCGAAGGCGGTCGCCAAACAGGTAAGGGATGATTGCTGCTTACTATATGCATGACTGAACAGACAACGATGTCTTTAAGGTGCATATTGTAATGGACACGTAGCTTTACCATTAACCAATAGTAAACTAAGACGAATGTACTAGCACCACCCAGATCCTTTACTAACGAATCACCCTCCACTTCCTGTCTTATATGTAATTTGATTGGCTGTAGTAATTTGGTATAAATTTTAAGTGTATTGTAATTTATGTATTGTGTGTGTGACAGACCTCTGAGATCAATGAGCGCAGTCATAAGCCTGAGATAAATACATCGTGGCAACAGTAAACCTTATTTTCATTATTGTAGATAATCAGTAAGCGCTGCCAGCGAGTTCCCAAGAGCCGCCAATAATTAAGAGAGGCGCTCATCACAATATTCACAGTATAAAGGTCCTGGGGTTTTCAAACCCTGATGGTAGAAATGCTGGGAGGTCCGATGGGAGGGATTATAGGGGTACCTAAGGCCTGATTTTTAAGCATTCTAGCGAAGTCTAAGGCTTGATGAGGCCTTAAGAGTGAATTCAATTTTATGTGGTTGTCAATTTACCGTTCGCCTTTTTTGAAAGAATTTCGTGGAATGTCTTTTGATTAATGTAGAAAATGTGTTACCATCGGTGAGGTACGAGATAAACAGTAAACATGCTTTATAGTTTTTCTGTGGAAATTGTTGCAGTGCTCAGCAATCTGATTTGGAGTGGTATTTTGTAAGTTTCAAAGCAACGATAGGTAGTTCTATGAGGTAAAATTCGCAGGCTTGACTTCATTTTTGTAGCAAGCACTCCTACTCTATGACTTTTATTGGTGATAAAATTTGGCAAAGGACAGTTTTAAGATAGTAAAGATGCTGCTGACCAATTTCGTTTCTTTCAGGAGGGCCGTCCTCAAAATATGGGCCGAAAACGTTTCTGAAAACCTATACAATTGACACTAGAAGCCAAAAGGTGCTGTAGGTGGCCCTGTTAGACTATGGACCACATTTTCAAACGAAAAATGAAGTACTTACTCTGTGCAGGCATGGCTTTCATAAACAGTTCGGTTCGTAGATTTTTTGTCGAGGGTGAAATTTGCCCGAGGCAAACATATTAAATTGGGAGATGAAGTTGACGAGATGACAACACTCTATAGCAACAGTACCCGCTGTCATTATAGCGCTAGACCACGTGTCTGTTTAATGGATAAAGAATTTAGAAATTTAATTTCATTAACTCTTTTGATTTATTTCATTCTAGTGTGTAGTGTATAACTGCTCGGATGGGCTGGACTATAAAGCGATGGGTAAGTTCTTCAAAGGTCTGGCGCAGTCAGGAGCATGGGCATGCTTTGACGAGTTCAACAGGATTGAATTAGAGGTAATCGATATGTAACATGTAAAAAGTAGCACGTATTATGTGTTAATTTGAGCAATGATGGTGAGGAGCAATTTATTAACCAAAATGGCTTGGCTTAATGGATTCTGATGTCCACAAAATCTGTCCTTGGGGCACACTGAATTTTACCCAGTGTAATACGGTATAACAAATCTACGTCATACTCTGTCGTAAAATACAATTTCTCCAACGATTTAAGCCATGTAATTTACGATAAGAAACAAGAGCATTCCAATACTCACAAATGTTAGGACTATATCTTTCTCCAAATTGATCCATGTAACATACAATCTCAGAATCTTTCCTTCATTGCAGAAAGTCCCTAAAATTGGCATGTTATTTATCTGATGCGTGAATAATGATCATGACTCAGAATTTAATATCTGTTTACATCTGAGAAATTATTTTCGAAAGTAAATACGACTATTCTTACGCAAAACCAAAGTGATTTATAGAGCAAGGACTTAATACTTGGGGTATAATCTGTTACATACAACGAATCATGTCACTATTCACAGGGACGGGGGAAGGTTAAGCAGATCGAGGGGGGGGGGGCAAATAGGCTAGGTTTAAATTTTCTTTTTCACGTTCCACGAAGGTGCCTTTGCAAAAACTCCTGTGTGTCTCAATATGCATATTTTGCCGTGAATGTGACACAATGTCTGTCGCAATCTATTTCAAGTTTGATAAAGCTAAAAAGTGGTCACGGAAATAAACGTTTTGGCAAATCTTTAAGGGGAATGGCCTCCATGTTCCCCCGTCCCTGATTCAGCAGAACTGTATTTCTGTTTGTGAGGGTATATAGACCGATTGCCTCTGTTATCCTCCCCCTGAACATGCTATTTTCCACCATTCTCTAGGCTAGGACCTATTAAGGAAAAATGATAATAATCTTGGTTTCATGTCCGATGTCTTGTTCTCTTCAGCTGTCCAATCCTCAGGCTTCAGTAAGGTTTTAGGGAAGTAAAGTTCAGTTATAATCTCGCGATGCCATTGTCACAATATGCTTGTTTGCCGCGCAGCAACAAATTAAATAGCTAAAAAATTTGTACGATTTCGTGCAAGAATTCCTGTTTATTTGGCTATTTTTCATTTCATATGTTCTAATATGATATTGATTGTTATCACATATAATGTTTCCATGCATACCCAATGTTACCAGTTTTATTGTTGCCGTACTGATCGCCGTGTATTTATCGTTACCGTATATTCATTGTTGCCATTTTTAGTATCATCCTATTGGTAGTTGCCGTATTAATTATTTCCGTATTTGTTATACCAAACTTTTTTGTTACTTCTATAGTATTACCGTAATCATTATTTCCGTATCTAGTATCTCTGTATATATTCTACCATGTTTACTGTTGCGTTATTCATTGTCGCCATTTTATTACCATCTTATTGAAAGCTTCCGTATTGATTATTTCCATATTTATTATTCTAAGATTATTTTTCATATGTTTATAAT
>JAAAKL020006779.1:0-13505 GCA_010016065.2 Carybdea cf. marsupialis auct. non (Linnaeus, 1758) | reverse complement strand
GCATTGTTATTAAGTCTGGACAAGGTAATGGCATTGTTATTAAGTCTGGACAAGGTAATGGCATTGTTATTAAGTCTGGACAAGGTAATGGCATTGTTATTAAGTCTCTTCTGTTTTTATCATGTTGTTAAGTATCTTGAGTCCAGGGTAGTTTCCCTTTGATAACAGTTGACGATATAACTTTGTTCCCATTCTGTTAGTGTTAAGCCCCCAAAGATCATGGAAATAATAAGGTGTATTAGGGTTAGGATTTCAGAATGTCTTGATGCCTGTAATTATCTGCAACTATGCTAGAGGGCCCTGCTGTTTTACCTGACTTCATCTTGCAGACTCATTCCTTGACGAGGTTAGTACTAATTAGCAAAGGTGTCAGTTGTACCATTGGTTCATTGCTTAGATCTTCCGAGTTTCAATAATTCAAAACAAGATTGTTTATAATTGTTCATAATTACCATTTTGGTTAAATATAAATGAATATCAGTGTTTAAAATCATACACAGTTCTAAAGACTTTTTTAAATTTATGTTCTGACGTGATTTAGGACAGCACCTGGTTCTTATATTGCATTTTCCTTCTTGATTAGGGAAAGATTTACTGCCCACCGAGGTGCAGTACGCCGACCCTTTAGCACTTTTGGCAGTCTACTTGCTGATGGATATCCATCAAGAAAAAGGTAATATAATTATTGGTCAGTCATTTTGCAGTTGTGGGAGCTAAAGGTACCAACCAAGCTTTTACTGAGGTAGACACAACAGTATCTTATCATAAATTTGAACTCAACGGGAAATCGGGGGCCATTTATAAGAGCGGCTAGGTGCTTGAATTTGTAGAGGTTGGACTTAATAGCGTACAGCAGATAGGAAATGTTCTTTGTACTGTCCGAGACTATTGGTGGTTAAGGCAACCTGTCCTCCTATCCGAATTAAATAACCAGGACTGCTGCTACTGGATTTCGTTATTTAGATTCAGTAGTCGGATCTCCATCACGTACTTTGCTTTACTATCTGTCACGATATTCTTGCAGCCTAACTACTCTTGTAGGTCGCAGGGGATATTCAGGGAATTAAGATTTTCTACGGGAACGCATGGAATCTCAAGCATTTTTGAAAAAATCTGACAAAATTTAGATAATTTTAAAAACTAGGAAAGCTCAAGTACCGTGATAATTCTGGTTTACAGTGAACAGCTGATAAAAAAATTACTTCTCTTCTTGGCAATAATGATGTATGTGAAATTTGGTTAAGATCGCAGAGAAAACCGTGAAAGCTCAAGGGATTTAAGGGCATAATTCTTCGTCCACCTTACCATGAGATGGCCAGCTCTACATTGCTTTGTGCGAGCAGTTATATACACCTTTCACCTATGGGAAAATCTCATTTTTTAAAGCCTCATTTCGAAGCTCATACGTTCTTAACTGATTGATCTGCTGCGTTACTATTAGTTCCTTTATCTTCCCATTGCGGAATTGATTTAATATTTTTTGTATACAGCGGCCGCGTTGTTGATAAACTAAATCCTTGTGCTGAACATTTTATCTCAATGGATTACAACCATATCCCTGGGAATTTGTTTATGCATACTTCCGACCTTAGTCGGGCTAATTCAATATCAGTGTAAGACTTTAGCGATTCTGTTTCCCAATCAGCCACGTTAAATATGTATACATGTGCTAATTGTGAAAAGCCAAGGGAAATTAGGGGAAGTTACTAAATCAAGATACGTAAATTTTGAAGATACCCCTATGCAGACTCATTGCTCACAAAGGTTTTGATAACTGACATTTGTACATTTTCAATTTGCCTTGCTAGAGATACTATTTTAATTTTCCTAAACTATTTTTTCATTAGATAACTGGATAGTTGGGAACAACTTTTTATCAGTATCTAGCTCATTCAAAGTTTAAATATCACCGTATGCAAACTTCACTTTGCTTGAAGCTGTTCTCTTTTAAGGTGTACTGAACTTGCACATGGTGTTACGTAACTACCAGCAATATACAGCATACGATATGGATAATATTTAGCGTAAGTTGACCATCTGCAGCCTTGTATCCCGTGGTGTCTGTCTTCCGCAGGTTTACTTCTCAAAGATTGGCAATTCCATTTAGATTCTAGAATGTAACTGCATTTGTAATTTAGCAGGTAGAAGGTTTTAGCACTTTGCTACCTATGAAAGATATCTGACGTGGAAGTTTTTTTCGCCCCCTAATCATGGAAATTATTTTTGTAGATTAAATATTACAAGCGCCCAAAGCATGATCCCTTTATTACCCTTGTGTTTTATATATGATTTTAGGCATTTATTTTGCTCCGTCTATACCAAAGGAAAGCATTGGACGATCTCTGTAATTTCAGTGAAGACCATGTGCCTTCAACGTAGTGGGATAAAAGGCTGCTCGTTATGATCATCTCAGCATTAATAGGGACGTGTCTAGAAGAGCTACTTTGAGAGTTGTTTAGGAAGCTCTTTTTTCGAGAACAAATTACAGGTTACTTCATTCGAAAAGCAATGACGTTGTGCCAGAAGAGTGCAACGCCGAACTTTCATTGCTTATCACTGAGACTCCGGTTTTGTATAGTCCAGTCTTCCTTTCTCCGCTTTTCTTTCCCTACACTTGCCATGCTCATAGCGCTTGGATATTAGCATTTATTGCAGTGGTCATAATTTTTGCGTTTGCACGAATCGGTTGAATAGGTAACGATGCGTTTTAGGAGACCACAGACATTTAGGTGTTTCCTTTAGCTGTTTTACAATCGGGAAATCTAGTGCAGTCGTTAAGTTGAAATGAAACCATCTCTTTGAAATCTGATGATTGTAGACCGGCAATAGTCCGTGCAGGTAGAACTGTTGTCACGAAATCCATAGAGTTTAGCAGGCAATGCCAGTGGATGCCTTGCATTTTGGGTAGTTCAGGTCTTATTTGCGATTTTGTGAAAGTCGGGCTCTATACATCAATTTTCACCTTCAAGCAAGTCTCTTGGCTATATTAATGCTGCTGTTGTCATTTGAAAACCATTTTTGCTCCAATCTATGTGTCGTTTTTCAGGTGAGATGTTGTGGCATTTGCTATTGGTATTAGAGGAAGCTGTGCAGAATAGCCCTTCCAACCATCAAATGAAATTACTTTTGATTCATTTATATGCATCTATTGGTAAGTGTCATGGTGGTGCATTTTCGAACAGTTTAAAAGTGTTTAATGTGTTTAGTTTACTGCTAGTTATTAGTAAGGTTGGTGTCATGGCTTGCAGAGTTCTTACACCGAGTCAAAGTGTGTTTATCGCTAGGCCAATCGGCCATCGTTTTAGCATGTTTACACTTTATGCTCATCTTGTTACAAAGTGCCGACTTGCGAAAAAGCTACAACAATTTTGGGCAGTGTGAAATGCTAGCTGGCTTGATCTCCATTGTTGCACATCATTAGCTTTCAGAAAAGTGTATGCATGAGCCGTACATATTAAGATCATTGCTATATACATATATACATATGGACGCACTTTGCATTTGCCAAGTGTCTTACATAACAGTGCTGCTATACGTTTATTTGGTAAAGGATTGAAATATATGCAGTCACGTAAAGCAAAATACTTAAGCCATTTTATATCAACTGTGTTACCCTCGAAGTAATGTAGTACCTTTGCATGCAAAGATGTTGGCTCCAAAGTTGTACGGAAAAAGGTTATCCTTCCTGTTGCATTACTACTGTATTGCGTTCATAAGCTCAGCTATGCACTTACACTTCGTACATATAATTTGCTCCTACTGTTGTTTTCTTTGTTTTAATTTGTCTTTTTGTGACTTGGTTGTTGACGATACATAAATTTACTAAAGCCGCAATTGTGCCACAGTCTAATTTAGTAAGAAAAATAATGCTGATATACTCACTACATTTCGAACAGTTTTACAGTGTAGATGTCTTCAAGGATTCTTTTCTTGTTTTATTCCATGAAGGTGCCTTTATGCCATGTATGAAGTTATACGAAGAGGCCGAGCTTAAGTATATTATGTTAGACACTTTAGGGTAAGTAGTAACATCTTTGTTGCTAGAGTCGTTAAGTTCGGTAAAGTGCTGTTTTAGGCTTGTCAGCACTGCATTCGTCTTACTTTTTTAGTAAGCAAGTAAACCTCGTTTGTAGATGGTTGATTTTGTGCTATGTAGATTTTTGTAGTATGTATGGTAATGATTAGAAAAGAATCGTCACAAAGCATCTTGATGTACTACAGTATTCATAAATTGTTAAATTTTGTCGATATTTTATATACGTTCACATATTTTCAGCAGTGTGCGACTGAATTATCAAACGTATTTCTAACAATTGATTCTATGAGCTTGAACAGTCGCACTTATAGGAACTTTTCAGTAAACTGTAAAGAACTTGCAATCGCCAAAATAAGACTCATGTCGATTTCATGTACTGTTTACAATATTTGGTAGTGAATTGTCATTGTCTTCCTGATATAGATAGTATTAATTACCATAGACGTGAAGTCTCTTAACGGTAAGAATAGTTGTAGTAGCAGCAACAAACTTCAAAGTAAGGAGTTTTGTTTGTTAGATTGTTTACTATTTCACATACTCACACGCACTCTACCTGTATACATACTCACACACATACAAACATACATACATACATACATACATACTTACAAATATACATACGTACATACCCCCCTACAGCAAAATTGTGCAGACAAATATAGCCAAAACTAGTAGACAAGGCTCTACCTTGTTGTATTGAACACTTGGACAACGGTATCAATACTTGTTGTTATTATATATATACATGATGGTTGTCTACTGGATTTCGAGTTTGACGATATTCTTGCAATAAAAGATTATGCGTCACTATTTCCATGACGGACCCTGAAGTGACCTTTTAACCCAGCAAGTGTTTTTGAAGTAGGATTGCAAACCGAGCATGTCTGTTTCCTTTTTTAGATACTGGTGGTAAGTTTAAACCCCTCCTCCGTGCACTCCGTTACAGTGACGCGTAAGTCCAGATCTTGACAAACAAACCTTTCCACATAGGGTGCAATTCAGGGCAATGTTTTCATTCACCAACCCTTCATAGTTACATTCTGCCCTTTGATCATGACATCGCATGTGACCAACAAGTCCAGCCCTTGACAAGAGAATAGGCCCACACACTGGGCAGGTGAGATCTTTCTTTGATGGTTCTCTCTCTGGCACCTCAATGTCACACATCTTCCGCGCTGCTCTCTATATTTTAATTTATGAAAATCATATATATATATATATACTCGGTTATAGACGAAATGTTGTCTGAAACATAGTTTCCTTTTTTGGTGTAATATTCTTTATTGCTTGTCGATGTATTAATCACCTTATCAGAAACATAGATTATGAAACATGTATTTGAGTCAAACTGCAAGTTCCCATCCCGTCACTTACTCCTAATGCATCTGACTTCTCTCTACTCCAAATTTTCTCTAATAGATCAAGATCATTATCTATGCTTGCTGTTTCCGATGGGATTTTCCCTTCAATGATTGCCATAGCTACGTCAAAAAAGCACAGCAGCAAGGAAGGATAGTGACCTTGTTATGGGCACATATTACGAGAGGCCATTGGTAGACTGTTGATTAATGGCTAGCTTTCTTCCGTGATCAATTTGTTAGAGCCCATCTTTTGTAAAGTTTATTTCCAGGCTACTGGTAACGGCGCTGTTATTCCAGATTGAGTATTAGATCTGTGGGTCAGCTCCTAACTAATTTAATGTCATTCGTAAGTACTTACCGTAAGTGTCCTCGGGGGCATCTGATTCCTCAGCTTCGGACATATCTGTAAAAATTTGGAAGTTTCTTATCATCACATTGAAAGGATTGCCTTACACCAAGATGTATATTTCTTTACTTTATAACCCTCTATAGAAAATCTAACATTTGAGGCTTAATTCAAATTTTAACTGCTCGCCAGGGAAAGAGTCGACATAAAGCTGATCTATTGGAGATCGATTCAGGAAGCTTGCCTATAAATGTACATACGAATAATTCTAGAGAGTTCCCCAGCTTTTGCAATGTTTTTGTGGCATACTCGATATTGACTTCAACATATGCTACTTTAAATACTCTAGTCAATGATAATGCTACATCTTTCTATTTCATGCTACTAAAGCATGTTAATAACTAATTATACATAATTAATGTAAGCTATTAAACTATGCTACTTGTGTATTTTGCTGCCGGTGCATGATGACAAGCATAGCTAAATAGCAATGTGCTACAGCAAATTCATTCATCACGTCTGTTTGTACTATTGTGTCCCAAGAGAGAATGAACCTGAGCAATCAAGAATGACCACTTCTAATCCTTTGATTACTCTCAGTTTAGGAGATGAGAGCCAATTCTTTTTGTATAGATGAAGGAGGAGATATGTTTGGTAGGTAGCTGGTAGAGATCTGGTCCAGCAAGCAGAAGTTCACTGTTTCAAATAAATGCTTTCCCTTCAATGAGAAAACTCCTACTGTGAACCCAGTGGGAAAATGTGCTAGCGAGGAGAGAATCGAGCGGCCATTTCTCATGATGTCGTGCCTCAGAGTCAGGACATGTGATTCTCCGCCACATTACATCCCCTGCTTTCTGTAGCAGAGTATGAAAATACATTTATTCTTTTTGGAAGAAAAAATATTTCTCCACCGCTTTCTAGTTTTCTGTGCACGTTAATTATTATTTAGTGAGAATGCAGTTTTCTATTGTAGTTTTCATGGCTCTGCCGTGTCTTCCCATACTCTCTGCATCCACTCATCATGAGAGCAGTAAAAGAATTTTGAGAATACAAACGGGTATAAAGTTGAGATAACAAACTAACTTGCCCCTCTATGTACGTGTAAGAGGTCAAGGATGAAAAAGGCACGAAAACAAATTGTTCATATGAAAGAAATTGGAACAAACATATAATGTCACGAATATTGGGGTATACCGTTGAAAATGTTTTCCGTTATTCTTGGCTAATTGTAAATGAAAGCTTAAATATATAACCGATAAAATACCCTTAGTTGCATAATTTTACTAGTTACAGATTCCCTAGTTTCAAGTATGCCTCTTCTGTATCAAAAGGAAATTTCTGCGAATGTAATCCACTTCAAATCCTTTTCCGGCTAAGAGAATGATACCACGCCAAATGAGTAAGTGATTGCCGACACCCTCAACAAGGTCACCGTTTGAGTAGCATTGGTTTTATAAGATATTCTACGAGATCATTCAGAGCATTCGACTGAAATATATAGCCATGTTACATCTTCTTATAACTCTCCTTGAAAGTGGTACAATTTACCCCTATTTTATTTTCGTATCATCTTTCACTGTTTAATGAAATCGTGTTAACTTGTTGGGGTCTTGCCATCCTTCCATTCCAGTAGAAGTGACTAAGAGCTACGAGCTTTCGGACTGCATGCTTGTGTGATATTTTGACCTCATTTGGCCATAGCTTCCTGTCTGGTTATGACATTCCGTAAAGCCTTTCTCCCTTTCACCCTACCAGAATATGCAGTGGCCTCATCACCAGCTAAATATTGGTGGGCGAGGGGACCGACTGCAGAAAGTAGGCATATTGTCAATCAAAAGCTGAATAGAACTAAGATTGAAAAGGCAGTCCAAGTCCTCTGGGGTCTGTTTCCCCTCTCCCCAGTGGTTACTCCTGTGGTAAGTAAAGATAGTTTACTCTTCATTCTCACCCACGGTTCACCTTCTTGCTAGAGCAATCCTCTGGAGACTTTCACGGAACTAGTAGCGATAGATTTAGCAAGGCAGGATTTCAAATGACTAGTATGAATAACTGTGAGAGATAATGTCAATGGAGCAGTGTCACAAGGAAATAGACTGATTTTCGGGTCCGAGGTTTTAGTGGGACAAGTCTCCATAATTGCTCATGCTGTGTGTTTATTCACTACGAAAGTAATATGCCCACCCACGAGGGCAATTTCCAGTTTGTTGTCACCAATCTCACCATAATTCAGTTGGTAAAATAAGGCCGTACCTACCATTTTCAAACTGAATGTGCCACTTCAATGTCCTAGGGTACCTTCTGGGGTTAATTATCTGTTAATTGTACTCTATCATTGCGGCAGCCGGTTCAAGCAAATAGTTATATCCTAAGAAATATTCCAAAGCACTTTTTGTAATCACCGAATATAGAAATTAACTACGAAATGGAGAAAAACTGGGAGTCCTGGTAGATGTAGACTCATGAATTCCCGTCAGCTTTGTAAGTGATAGATTGAAGGCATGAACTTCCTCAAATATCATGGAAATAGGGTTTTATCAATTTACATGAATTAGTGATGTTATATGTCTTTTGCACACAAATTAAATGGCTGTTGTTTTTAGCTTATTTTGAAAAAGCTGTCAAAAATCTCCTTTTCTGATCACTTTCCTAACAGTGAAGTAAGGAGGCATTACAGAAAGCCACATTTTCAACACAATAAGAAAAAGGCCTTGGTCGTCATTGCTAAAGGTAAATCAAAGGAAACATGACTACATCTTTCAGCAAGCTCTTACAAATCTATTAGGTTTTCACTTTTGAAATCAATAAACCTAGGTTTTAAAAGCACTTCACTATTTGAATGACCAAACTTGAAATTCCGATGTTCTGTTTTTCTCCACGATAAAGTAAGCAATTCTTATCAAACTAAATTATTCATATTTCAAGACAAACGCGACATCGTGCCATTTAAGACAATGTAACTGAACTTTATATTCAGTGCATATTCTGGACTATGAGACCAAACTTCTTTATATTTGTACATAGTATGAAGTGTAGAGAAATTCTATAGTAGAGAAATTGTCGTTCCGCGAGTCAGTTTGTTTACTTAAATGCGGCAAGAAAGGTAGCGTGAAATATTGTTTGAAAAAATTCTTTCAGTCTTTGCTACTTAGTTAGCGAGACATTAACAAGAGAGGATCAATGAAAGGTCAAGAGGCGTTTAATTAACCAAGAGTAGCACCAGAGGAGGTGGTTAGCCATAAAGGAGGAGACATAGCAGATTCCATTGAAGGGGTGGAAGCAACAGATTATGGTATTTGAAACTTCCTAAGGGCCGATTGATAACAGTTTCGTCCCTTCTAAGTTTATGTCCTAGAAACGAGTGTATGGCACGCTAATGCAGAGTAGAACCCTGCGTTTATCAGAGTGGATAGTTTCAGTTTATATAAAAGATATGCTCATAGCAAGCATCTTGACTTGTTTACATAGAAAAAACTTTCAAGGAGTATATGTAAGTTCTATCAATTCAGTGATTAGAAGTTAAGATTAATGCCCTCAATAAATTATCAAGTAGAAGGGTTTTAATCTGCAACAATTGATTCCATGATAGAGGCGATACTACTACAGGAGGGCTGCAAATGTTTAAGAATATAACAAAATACACAGGTACCAAAATGTAGACCTTACCTAGCTAATGTTTCCGTTTGCGCATGCATTCTTCTGATGCGCAAGGGAAGAAGTATTAGCATTATTAGGAATGTGCATTTTTGGGGTCTTAGTGCTATCGGCTCTATCGCATTTTTATAAAATTGGGAGACAGTAGAGTAGGCATTGAAGTTTCGCACAATTATATCCTGCTAAGTATACTTTAAATATATTGGCAGGGTTATATTACCACGAAACTGTGATGTAGCAAGGAACCAATGGACCATGCCTCGCCTCCGACTCAGGTTGAAATTTTTTCACGTAAACATTTGCTTTTGAAGGAATCTTTTAGCTTTCAGTAAACCTGTTTATAGTTGTTTGGGATAGTTTTTATTCGTAAAGAGACTACTTCTGTCTCACAATTTGTATTATGCACAAAATCTCTTTATTGTATAAAGACTTCCCCCCTCTCCCACCCTCAAAAATTTTGGTTACGCTACAACGCGGGAATATATTGGAGGATGACAATTTGAAGGTGACAAGAAAAACCTACATATGAATGATAATTGAATGTATAACGAGACACAAATAGAACTACAATCGAGGCATGGCAATGACTCGTACCCTACTTTTAGTAAAGAGAGAAGAAATTCAACAGCACCTTAAAGGCAAACAGTAAAGAAAGAAAAAGGAGAATTCTTTGAGAATCCACAAATGGCGGATGAATGTAAGAAGGCAAACAAGAGATGTGTAGGAATTATTTCATTTTGTACCATAAAGCAAATAGCAGACAGAAAAATATCAGTGACTTGTGTTCTAAAAAGATTAGTGCAGCAGTTAAGTCTCTAACATTTCTCTTCAGAAATTTCTACAATAATTGCTTGATGAAGCAAAATTTAAACACAAAACAGACATTGAAACTGCATTGAAAGTATCAGCAATCTGCGTTTTTCTGATAAAATGCTAACCTTCAACAGATTTCTGATAGTAGTGATGCAAGAATTGCTACAAATTCCGTCCAAAGCATTGAGATGACTTAGCTCGAAATAACATTTATCAAACGATATTGTGTTGCTAATGAAACATTTAATAGTTGGTTGATTCGTGGTACATCTTGAAAATAACTAGAGGCCAAGACAAAAGTGTGATACTACAGTCGCTTATATCGTCATGAGATGACCTCTTTATTAATCACTTTTAAAAGTGTAATGCAAAAGGTTTGATCTATCCATCTAAGTTAGGTACAAGAAGGTTCCTTAACAAGTATATAGGAATTGCTAAAGTAGAAACATTTGATCTCACCTGATGCAGCATTCAGGGCGATAAGGCACCCAAGCAGGACCAAGATAATTGGTCGAGCCATTTTGAATTGTTGTTTCTTGTACACTACTGTACTACAAAGTGCACTCGCAGAGATACCGAGACTTATATATGTGATTAGACACGCCTTAAGCCGATGACTAAGAGCAAGAAAGAATTTGGACTCCTCTCCAATATCGCGTTTCTTTGATGACGGAAAATATTTGTGTTGCTAGCCAATATTGAAGTGTTATTATCAGCTTTCGCTTGGTTTCAAATAACGTGAATGTAGAGCTAGCTGATCAAGAGTTCTTTCAAATATTAAAGGTTTCACATTCCTTAGACACTCAGCTATATTAAACTGCTTTGCCGTTTGTGTTGCAGAGCAATTCTAAATTACTTCATTTTAGCAGAATTTTAACGAAAAGAGAATAATCGCCTCCTTTGCTATGATGTAGATGTTCTTGTGTTAAGACATAATATGCAAGCCTTCAGTAACATAAAGAAACCATTCTTTGTATGTATTACTGGGAAAGACGTGGAAGAGAACTGAGGCGTGCGTGACTCAAAGTGAGTTGATGATCTGCATTGCACAAAACCTGAAGCGATAACTCAAATCCTAAGTTTCAAAGATAATTTGTAAGAATTTCTTTGCTTAGACCTTGTATTATATTTCCTTTCGTTATATTAGCTATGAAACAAACACGAAGTCAATTCAAGTTTGTGACAGGAAAAATTCTTCATCTTCCTTCAATGGTTGGATAGAAAAGCTTGTGCCTATCTCTCTCGATACATCTGTTCTTAATTGGAGTACATTTTATTTGCGTCGCTCACGGAAGACATTAGAACAATCCTGATGTCCATTTTGATATTTAAGACCGGAAGGGGTCGCAGGAGGGGCCTAGGCCTGCTTGTACACCCTGAATTCATAGCTGAAGTAGAAACAGCTGATATGGAAACTTCACAGTAAAAACTATGTGGCAAAGAAAGAATGAGCTAACATATAGCAAAGGGAAGGCACCTGCACTAGCCTGGGTAACCAAGGATAGGTAGAATAAGATGAGATATGGGAGAAGGATCAAGTTAATAACGTGTTTATGAACAAATAAATTAACATTCACTAACATTCTGCAATCATCGCAATAAAGCAATTTTTGAGCGTAAAATGGTTTTGCAGGACTATAAAGATAAGATAGAGACCTAAGATATTTAGGATGACTGCACATTCTGAATTGACAAGGATGACAACCTAGGTTACTTGATTTCCCATGTTCCATTTAAATTACACATTACTAAATTCATTAAAACGGTTTTTTAAACTTCCTCTTTCAGGAGACGTTACAAGTAGATGTCACATAACTGTAGTCTCAAACAAGGACTTCGGTGCATATATATTTTTAAATTCACTGCTGCACGCTAATTTTGAGATGAAACGTATTTCAAGACCAAAGAAATCATTTGAATGAAAAGGTTTAACAACTATTTGCGTAATAACAAAATTCGGTAATTATCTCGCCTGACTAGAAAATTTAAAAATTTACATTCTTACTTTGCCATGATATGTTCCTCAGTCGTTTTGTCCTTATGTATTTATCAGAGCTTGGTTTCATCAAAGACAACTCTTAGCGTAACGTTGATTTTTGTTTATATAAACCTTTTTCCAAACCGCGGAACTGAAACTGAATTCCTGGAGAGGCACATTGACAAGCGCGTTGACTCACTTTTACTGCTGAGGAAGGGTGGAAGAATGTGAATGGAGTTGTAAGGGCCCATGTTTCTATGACTTCCAAAAATAACTACTCAGGACGTCTGAAAACAAGTTTTTAACTCTCTTCCCCTTGATGGCCAAAAATACAGTAGATTCTATTGTTTGAAAACAGTTTCTGGGGAAAGGGTGGGTTCTCCCCCAGCTCCAGACTTGCTGGTTCATTCAACAAAACGTTGTTTTATGCAGGGAACGAGGAGGCCTACAGTTTAAGAAAGTTCTAGCACCTGCCAGCGTGGTTTCCATATTACCCCCATCTAATCCCAGATGCTGAATAGGAATTCCAGGCTGGTATACATGGCATGGCAGCTTTAAGCTTGTTCTTGGACCTCTAGATCATTTTCAGTTAAGTCTTAAATCAGAGAGAAATTCACAGCCATAAGCAAATGGAAAGGAGGGATGGATGGAAGGTTAGATTACATATGATGCGTAAAAAGGTTTTGACTAGCTATTTTAGATTATAGTATGTATGACTTTGCTCGCAATTTTCGACTTTACTCTAGGCACAATCGGAAAGACATTTATGTAAATTGAAAACTTTCAGTAATGTCGGACAGCAGCCTCCTCAAATGACTTGACATTAAGATCTAGGGAGTATTCAACTTACATACATTTTTGGACCTGTTAGCCGAAAGCCATAGCTTACTTCAGGCCTACTATGTAATAAAGTACCCCGTCCCCAGAGCTCATTTCCAAATCAACACAACTGGTTTTCTAGTAGACTTGGAGGAGGAGTTAAGTGACAGCGGTTTTCGAATAAAGGATTCACTAAGTGGAAGAATGCAATTGTACAGTCATCTTTACATTTCACCAATGAAATGCCTTTAAAATTAGAGGTGCGCTAGCTTCATGAAACTCCTTGTACCTTGAGAGAATTGGTTGCTCTTACTTTCAAGGGCAACTGTTCTCTTTCGAATGCGTCGGAGTTGTAAGGAGCACGTTTGGAAAGTATGATCAAAAGAACTGTGTTGACAGATTTTCGTCAACAGTCATTTTGCCTCATTTTCAAGGGAAAGTATAAAAACTTAGAGGTGCGCTAGCTTCGTGAAACTCCTTGTACTTAGAGAGAATTGGTTG
>JAAAKL020006778.1:0-17621 GCA_010016065.2 Carybdea cf. marsupialis auct. non (Linnaeus, 1758) | reverse complement strand
GGGCATCCGGTCTTAAAGTGCTCTATGCTCCAATAACAAGTCCCATGAATATGGGCACCATCAAACCCCATGACTGGTAATAAAAGACGTTAAACGAATAAAAAAAATAAAAAATTGGACTATCAATGAAGCCAGTGAAAAATGTATGACTGTCAACCCCCAATTTATACCTTTGCTGAGACCAAGGATGGCTTATGTCTTTTGCACCATGGGTCACATTTGATTGCTGGAGTTAAGCCAGCTCACACCCTATTGTAAGGATACTATTAAAATAAAACTTCTACATTTAAGTACTTAAGGACATGCTAATTACTTGCTTCCATTCCTTTGTTAGTACTTCTAAAATAGGGTTAAACATGAAAGCATTAATTGGAGGTGTATTCAGTCCTTACTCCAGCTGGCCACCTTTCATGAGATACACACTGAAGAGAAACAGTATTTTACTTTTGTACCTGTTTTTATCTCTGCTTTTTTTTTAATGCAGGGTTTTTAATGTTCAAGCTGCCTATCCTCCAACTTTGTGGTTCCAGCCCAGGGTCCAAGGATACTACAAAACTTCATGTCTTCATTTTAGTAAAGGACCAGAAAGGTTATCTGGCTAGTTTGATAGTAATCTGCCTATTTACAATACAATAGTTTTGTTGCAGTTTTGTTGTTTATGTTGAAGATCAATACCAACATCTATTAATTCTTGAAGAGAGTAAATATCTGGTACTACATAGTTCAGTGTTGCTTGGAAGAACTGGTTGGTAATTTAGAAGGGGTACAAGCAAGAAAAATGGTTAAGTAGTGTTACTCTAAGTGTTATATTTCATAGAGATGATAGGTTGCTCAATGTTGAATAATCTATTAACAGATCATTAATTACTCTATTTACAGTCTGTGTTCCTTGCTTCAATGAAAGTTACCTAAATGCCTACTTTCCTGCCTTATATATAATTTGTCTTGTTTATACAGAAATCCTTAGAAAGTAAAAGAATATCCTAGAACATTCTGAAAATTTCTAGTTCCATAGAAACTTCTGGAAGGTTCTAGAATATATAGAACATGACAGAACATTTTAGAATCATATAGAAGGTTATAGAATGTTTTGGAAGATTACAGAATGTTCTGGAAAATTGACGAGGCTTTCTAGAAGAATCCAGATTAAATAGTGCTGTTGCCTAGACAAGTCAAATTAAGGCAGTCTCATGTCACTAAGTGATGAGCTAACTACAGCCTACTAGAAGTAAATTATGCATTACGCCAAGAAAATAAATTTGCTTAGTAGCCATTATTGGTCTTCAGACTTGACAATGCCTCCCTCAGTAAAACTAATTGTACACAGTGCATACCACATGGTACAGAAGATATAATACACAAGATGTAATGCAGAAGTTATAGTGCAGAGGATATACACAGAGCAAAGAAGATGTAAGTATGCACTGCTGCCCAAAGGAAGACATGGGTGATCACCTTTCTAGAATGTTGAGACCATACCTGTTATTTAGAATAATGAAAGCAAAACAATTTAAACTGGGATCAATATCAAGAAAGCCAACAAAATTTAAAGTCTCTTTCTACTCTTCAGGAGCTGACAAAAAGGATTTCCTGTAGTCAACCCCCACTGTCACCATAATATTAAAGTAATTAAATGATGGTATAAAATAACTGTTTATCATAGTAATGGTTTGAAAACAGAGGGAAGTATCAATAAAGTGATTGCCATGAGGAAAAGTTAATTTTCATAGTGCCAAACAGATGTGTTTAGTATTAAGAGCATTTATGACCAGCTATTTTTACACAAAGAAGGAAAGAACACATTACTTTATAGGCATATTTTCTTGCAAGTTATGTTCTTGCAAATTAAGAAGTTATGCACATGTAGTAAACAAACTATAATCTGAGGTTATTTGCATGCACCCAAAGAGGTATATCTCATGCCTCTTAGGGGTACCATCACACACACACACTTCACTGTGCACAGTTTACTATGGAGATGATTATCAACACAGATTCTTACGACTTTGCTGCACAACAGCAGTAGTTTGACTCAGTTGGATATTTTGGACTGAAGGCTAGACATGCAAAATACTGTTTAGTATGTAATTTTCATTAAATTGTAGTTTTACACCTAAGTGCTCTATTTAGTAAAATATTGTTGTAGGATAAAGCTTAACTAATGTAGCCATTGCTGGTTTACTTGTCCACAGCAATTTAGGACATTCTAAAAATGCATAAAGCAAATAATCCTTCAGGAACAATATCCTTTTCTTTCTTTCTTTTATCCTTTTAAGGTCTTTTATCTCTATTTTTTGCATGAGGTTAGACAAGCCCAATTTCGTGGGACTTGTTTGGAGCATGGAGCACTTTAAGACCAAATGCCCTTCCTGACATCACAGATGGACCTTCCTGGGATTAAACCCTGACCCTCTAGACCCTCTTGATCAGACAGCTAGGAACTTATCCACTAGCCCATGGCAGCTCAATATCCTTATAGTAAATATCCCTAAGGGGAAATCCTCCTAGGATAAAATCCCCGAAGAAAAATTATCCAAGGAAAATTTCCTGAAGGCAAAAAATCAGTCTAGGAAACTGCCCTTAAAGTATATATCCTGTTATCAAGTAAAAAAACCTCTGGCATACATATGACCCTTGGTACAGCTAACTACCTTCAAAAAGTGGATACCAAATAGATACCTAAATACCAGTAGTTATTTTTGACTATTTATTATCAAGCCTAAATCATCATGACTTGATGTTGTTCCAATAGAAGTTTTCTCTGATTTATCAAGTTCACATAGTTGGTTTTTTTTGTTAATTTGCTGCATCTTCCATCACACTGCTAAGCATCATGTCAGCATTATTCGCCAGTTAATGGTTTTAAAGGGGTGATGAGTTGTATATATTTGTGACATATTCATGATAATACAGTTATGTCTTATTGTCCTTTACGTTCCCTGTCATGAAGTCATTGTGGAGTATTGTTTTGTGTCAGACAATATGGGTTTTGTCTTACCCAATCAAAGGCTATTTAGTATAGATCTTACTGATGAGAAGTCAATTTGTATGACTAGTTGCAGTACTTGAAAACAGTGCTTGCAAAACTTCTAAATATTCATAGGTTCTGTTTTGATGCAGTGCACTCCCTTTTACAGGGGCTAGGGTGGTGCCAAAGTACATAGGACTTGTTTCTAAAGCAATTTAAGGTGGGTTGCCTTTCCTGATGTTACCAGTTGCCCTTCTGGGATTTGAACCCTAAACCTCATGAACTGACGGAAACAAAATTATCTACTAGATCATGGGGTTCTATAGTGCAATACAGTAAAGTATTTCAAATGATTAATAGCACATTATCATCATCCTCTTCTTCTTTTCTTAGCCCATTGTGGCACTCACTTTAGCTTGTGACCATGGCAATGTCTCCTTGATAAGTACAACTCTGACCCTTGTTTGATAACAAAATTTATGTATACACAGGCACAGAGGATATAGTGAAGGGCAAATAGCACGTGTATAAAAATATTATAGCAAAATTGTAAAAATGCACAGTAGTAGTGTATCTTAGATGAACACAAGTACAACAGGGGAGAGTAAAAATAACTTAACTTATTATATGATATGGTTAATTTTTTCTTAGTTACAGTCAGGGTGGGGTTTTACTTTTGAAATTTTTCCTAAGAGGAATTTTTGTTAGGTATTTTTTCCTAGGAGGGCTTCATCTGTCCATTTGTCTGTACATACTCTATCCACCCAAGTTTACAGACTAGCAGTGCTGATATCCTTTACTTGGAACCTCGAGGGGATATCATAGACTTGCTCAGTAATGCTAATTGTTTTTTTACATGATACCAGTTTATGATAGTATACCTGCTAATGCATGTTATTGTTTACAAAAATGTCTTTGTCTTAAGGTTATACTCGAATATTACCCTTGTGGAATATTTGGAAAAGCTAAGGATGGATGCCCAGTACTCTATGAAGCATATGGCAAGATTGACTGGAAAGGTATGACTTGTAGTTTCACATTAAAACCAGATAGTAGGATTTGCAATTATAATATGGGCTGAGTTTATTGATTAAAGTATCTAAAGATTATAATAGTTGTTATCACTGTTGCATCAAAATATATGTCAAGAGCTCTTCAGTAATCGTCCTGTGTGTTGAGTGCTCTGTAAGAGACAATACAGCAATTTCAACCCCCTTTTCATGTCTTTCTAAGTAGGTAGATAATGTCAGTGTCAGTTCTATTGTAACCATGTATTAGTAAATGTTGGTGTGGTTTTTCTGAATGGTAAGATGGATTGATGGAAGGAGGATGGAAGAATGAAAGTGGAGTGAAATTGAGTGAGGACCTAAATTTTTCTAGGGACTGGTTTGAGCAGATTTAGTCACACAATAAAGATCTGCCAGATTCAGATCATTCATTGGACAAAGACATCGATAGTAAAAAATCCCTCCTTGAGAAATAGGACCTTATTTAAGAAGTATTGCCCCTTCTCATGGTAAAAAATAATAAGGATTTTCTCGTAAGCTTCTCGTGTTCTTTAAATTCATACCTAAATACAAGATCAACTTTGTAGAAGCATTATGAAATTGTTTTTAACCAGGGTTGTATACAGGGTTATCTACAGGAGCGCACTCAATTTGAAGGTAGGAAAGAGCATTTTGCTTGGCTTCTTAGGATTATTTACAAATTTTGAAACTTGTACTATAGTATTTTAGCCAAATACTTACATTATCTTGCAGCTATCAAAAAGCCCATATAATGATTTGTGTAAAACTCAACTAAAACAATTTCCATAATGATGACTAATATGCACAGTCTTAAGCAGTTTCATCTATTTCAAGTTTGTTGGTGGTACATAACAATAAAACTGCATGGAATAGTGAAAACATTTTAATAGTGAAAAGCTTTCTTCATCTGACACTCCTAAGTGTACAAAATCGTCAGAATTGAAATTGAGAAGAAATCAATGAAACGTATATCCAACTGTGTTTTAAAAGAAGCCAATCTGAACTGTGATTGCCAGATCGTTGTTGTTTTGACCAGTCAGTGTATGTGGAACTGAATTGTTAACCAGAAAGGCCCAATGAAAAGACAAAATATTTTTGTCTACAAAGCAACGTTTTCTTGCTTTGATGTGGATGGCTTCGAGCTAAGTGGAAATTAAACCTAGCTTTACCTATTATACAGAGGTGGTTATTTGTGTACAATTTTGTGCAGTCTGGGTTGCTTAGCAATGATTTTGGTTTTAGAAATCCAATGCGGTTGTTTCCTTGGAGGAGCTGTATTTGCCAAGAATTTTAATCTGGGTAGGAATTTCAAACTTCCAAGGAAAAGGGGAGAGGGGGAGCTGTTTTGAAGGCAAACATTCAAGGCACTGTTGACATTATATGAATACTGGAACTCATACAAAGACCGTCAAAGAGTATTACTTGTATATTAAGATCTTGCCATTTGGCTAACACCAAAATATTTACGGTTCATATGTGAACTTTTGATTCAACCTCTGCCCTTCTACCTAGCTGTAAGTAATTAATGATAAGGGATGATTTTTTGTAATAGGCTGAGCAAATTTAAACCCAAAGTTTAGTCTGTAAAAATATTTACAGACATAAATTAGCATACAATTTTAGGGGAAGGACATAAAGGCAATATAAGAGTTTACATTTTTCTACAGCATGACCTTGCTCAGTTAGAAATTGTACTGATACTTCTTCATTATCAGGTTTAATGCACTCAGTAAAGCGTGATGAAATCGTTAAATCCAGACTGTATAATGGGTTAGTAGTCACCGAAAAGTGTAAAGAGCTCTCCTTGCAGGTAAGTTAAATCCGAAACGCTTTTTCTTATATTTCAAATTGTAATATCACCTGCTTTAGCATACGAAGACATTAGCATTTAAATTTGAGATACATTCGGACTACTAGGCAGGGATGTACGAGAAGCGTTAAAATTGCGTAGTGAAGATAATGGATGAGGTTGTTTTGTGGCGCCATACTGTAATTTTATTTGTAGAGATTAAGTCTTTAAAGTATACGGTACTGGTATCAAAGATACGTGGACAAAACTGGAGCTGATTAAGAAGTTCTTAGTGTGAATCTTTTACATCATCGTAAAATAGAATAATGCGAAACAATTGCTTTTAATAATTTTTCTAAAAATCGAGAAAAATAGGAAGTATGCCACCAACATGGTTTTGCTCTATAAATTTACCACTTCTCAAATGTTACTTTTTAGCCTATTTGATTTGTATCAGTTAGATGTATGAGAGAAGTATTCAGTAGACACCCTGTGATATTAAAGACACATCGTATACCGGTGACAATTCTGTCTATACCCGCTTGCAATATAGAGAACGCTTCAACGATCGTCGACCACCGGTAACCATCCGCCACTAGTTCAAGTTCTTTTACTAAACTATGATGATGGCTATCCAGTTGTCTGGAACCCGAAATTTACTTGGTTTTGAATTTTTTGAGTTATTCAAAACAATCTTTCGTCATTTTTCTGGAAGTGAAATTATCACCGTTAGCTGTTTGATTATGAGGCGTTTGCTTTTTAGTGTTGTTGTTTTAATTACTACTCATGTGTCTGCTGTAACTTGTTCTCTATCTTTAATAAATGGCGCCTAAACTGTGCTCAATATAAGGCCCTTTTTTCTTAAATCATCGGAGTTATTATCTGCCATCAAACATCTGAGATAACTACCTTGAGGATTTGAGGCCATCTATGAAGTTGTATTATTCCTATCAAAATAGCTTTGCTTCGTTCGCTTACCGGCTGTAGTGCACTGAACGAGTGAATTACCAGCACTCAAGAAATCAAATGCAGTTGCTTATCATGGGAAAGGTGTTTATTACCACACTCAAATATTGTTTTCTAGGGTAAAACATTGAAATTGTCTATTTGACTCAAAAATACTACATTTTCATGTTGTTAGGTAACAAATTTAATCATATTTAAAGGCCTTTTTTCATCTGATCATGACATTCTTAAACATTTATTGCGCATCTTAAATTGTATAAGACAGAAATTTCCCTCACCCTCTCGCCTTTTATTGATCATTAGTAATTTATCTAGAGTAGAAGATGTTCCAAATTTAGTGGCAATGTTTCCTGTTTATCTGGGGATTTGTGTGAGAATGAGGAAGGTTGGTAAAAGTGAAAGCCATGCCTTCACTGGGTTAATGAATTCCATGCCTTTACTGGGGTGATGAATGACTGATCTCTTTAACCTGACGTTAACCGTTTCCTCCATCAGTGTTTCATAGAAATGTCGCTAACCATAGAATTGTAGGGGGAAAGTGAGTATAGCTGTATTTCCAGTTTCTGTCTGTTACTAGTTGTTTTTTAGTTACTAAGAAGTAACGACAATGAAGTTATTCCGATAGTAAAGTGTGGAGATTTCACCAAAGACATTTGCAACAAATGTTCATACGAGAAGCATAAGGTATAACTGATCTGAAGGACCTAGATGCCTTGTAGAACATCGAACAAAATAAATCCTAGACGTTCTAATAAGAATAACTCTTGTCTGGGTCTTTATATTACTTTGAGTTGAGCACCCGAGCCTTTATTTCATCAGCCCCACGTGATAACGGTTAATGTACAATGTAATATCTTTGTACAGCAAATCGCCCGCCATCGATGCAGCAGAAGGATTAGTGCCACGTGATGATATTCCTTTCTCGACTGTTGTCGTGTGGGTAGCTATACGTAGCTGTATACACGTGCACTCGATGTGACCATGGCTCATTGTCAGATAACCTGTAATAAATTGAATTCCTTCAGGCACAGAAATTAGATCGACTAATCGTATTAATAGAATTATTGCATAAGATAATGATAATAAAATTGCTTAAGTTGTCAATTTGTGCTTTTACTGTAATGTTTTTTGTCTTAAATTATTCATAATATAAATTTTCAGAGGAAGCTAAACCTTGTTAATACTCACGTATGCTATCAGTTGTAGATGAGCAAACGTTTAAGATGATGTCATTAACGACATCGCGATTCCTTAAATTCTTCCATGCATCGCCTTATTTGATGCTGTATCTTTGTATTATCAGCTAAACAAGGAGGTTACACAGGCTGTCTTGGTTTACGATTTGGATGGACTTAGTACAAAGCATATGTGGAAGCCTGGTAAGAACTAATTATCTCACGCAGTGCATACTGTATCTAACGTTGCGCGTCATTGTATTATTCACCAAGAGTTAGAAGTTGTAAAGGTGAGTCATCGGAAAGCCCGTAATAGTCGAAGAAAAATCTATCTAAGTTTATATAGATCATTTTTTGTCAAATTCTAAAGGACCGTAGCTCATGTATTATGGAAATTAAAGCCATTTTGTTGCCAGATGGTTATGCTCATCCTGTAAATTAACTATCTAGAACATTCGGGCAGTACGTGAACTTTATAGCTCAAGTCTCCTCTGGTATCGGACACCATGTTCTCACTCAGTGCATTAAGACAGAGTTCTCTTTAAAGCTCACATTTCTGAATAGCATCCCATCAGCCCAGATCATTCATCTTGTTTTTCGATAAACTGAACAAAGAACTTATGATGTTTACCGTTTCTGAGGTTACATAAATGACTGCTTTAAATACAAGCAAGCGTAAAATTGTCTACATCTAGCTTCTTAAGGGATTCTGTTCATTGGTGTAATGTCATGAGATACACATAGAATATACGCGAAACTAGTTATAACACATTTTGCAGTGCAGACAGTTCTTTGTCACCTACAGCAAATAAACAGTTACTGAAAGCACACGTTCATACGATCTTATTGATGATATCATTCTTGCGATTAATGATGCGATGCTGATGATAAGTGCCAAGGGATAAATACAATTAGAGGGCCTAAATAAAGATAGAGACGCTCAATACCATGGCCTATTGAAAGCCACTGATTTTGCAGCAAATAAAATATTCAATAAAACGAATTCCTATGACAGCGATTACATGATGTTATTTTTTATTTTTTCATTCTACAGGCGTCGAAACCTTTAAGATGGTAAGGCTATCTTTGCAATTATTATCGCAGTTAACGACTCACAAAATTTCCCGCCTAAAGGTCACTCAAATTTTAGGGACATTATTTTGCGTAGATGTGGTCATTATCGAAGGCAGTAAGAAGAGCAGTCTTAAAAGCCGTGTCGGGAGAGCCAGTGGATTCGGATCTTTGTTCACGGCACTCCTTTACAACTGATTCACTGAATTGATGACTCTCTGAAGTACGTGGAGATATAAAAGTAGATACGGTATGGGACTTCATGGAACATAGAACACTTAAGATGGGATGCCCTTCCTAACGTCACCAATGGCCCTTTTGGGATTTGAACCCTGACGCTCTTGAACAGAAGGCAAGGAACTTATCCACTAGGCCACGGCGGCTCATAGAGATGAAAATAGATGGCCCAGGAAAGCCATAGGTGGGAGATTAATGTCGTCATCAGCTGATGGAAGTAAAGTATTGTTTATGATAACTTGCTATCATCGGAGTTGGACAAATGAGTTCGCATGAACTAGAGAGCTAAATGTAATTAGTTACACATTTTATGTCTTTGTGTCTATAGTTAAAACAATTTCTTAATTTCATGTTATTTAAATTGTGATTGTAATTGAGAATTTGGAGTTTTTTAGTGGAGCCAATTTGATATGGGAGACTTTTTTAAAGAGAAGATAGGCATTTCTTATGGAAATATGCCTAATTTGTATATTTTTATTTTCTACTGAAGAAGAAATCACTTTTATTTAAGCTTATTTTCTCATTTTAAGTGAAATTTTAATTAGCAGGAAGTTCACATTAACTGGAACATTCTTGAAGACGAAACATTTTCTAAGTCCTGTGAACATTTGAGTTGACTGGGCACTAAATATTTTTCAATATTCACATAAGGGCCGGTCAAAGTCCTTGCATACCGTAGGCGGTCGACACCTTATTTAACGGCTACATGTTCTTCAATAGTAAACAAATCTTTCTTTGGTACTTTTTGTGGTACTTGTCGGTGGTACATTTCGGTGGTACATTTCGGTGGTACATTATAAGAAAACCCAGACCCACAAAAATCAAGAACCAAACCTTAAGAAAGATGTATGTGAACTTATTAGCCCCTTTTTGTTTACTAGACTGAATAGATGACCATAGATCAGAGGCGAGCACTTCTGACACCTGGTAAGACCCATCAATCTGCAAAGAGCTACAAGCATATCTGACTCCGAGTCTTTCGTACACACTGTTTGAACGAACTTATTCTCAAGAGCATTGGACAATTTACTGATGAACTCCCCATCCCAGATCAATCTGGTTTCCTTCCTGGCTAGCTCACAACAAGCCAAATACTCAACCTCACTCAGTACATAGAGGATGGTTTCGAGAAGGATTGGTAAAGGGTTCACTTTTTGTGGACCTTTCATTATCCAGTTTATCCATGCGTCACTTTAGATCGAGGCCTTTCTTTAAGACCAGTGTTGAGAAGACGAAATTCTCTTCAATTTTAGATTTTATCAGCTTTTGAGGAAATCTTCCCAACCATGTTCAAGCACGTAATCGTAATACGAGGTTGGTATTTTAATATTATTGTGTTTATTTTATTATATTTAAATGTAATGCACAGCATTTTCCGTTTAAATGCAATACTCGAGTGAAATGAGCGTCAAAATATTGTCAACCTGAACGAAGTTCGTAAAGAGTGGTGTCAATGGGGGCCGAATTTATCCACCTTTATGGGTGGTCCAAATGCAGACTATATTGATTTCTGAACTAGTTTGAATTATCGGAAAACAACGTTTTTGTCTTATTTCTATTATATTTGTTTTCCCAGTTGCAAAGTGCGAGAGTGTAATTTAGATAAAAATCTGTTACTTTTCCCTTTTTAGAAGGAGTAGATAAGTGATACATTCTGAATTACTAAAGCAATGGCCGTGAAATTTTGAAAGCTTTTAGTGATTGACGAGGAAATGATTCTTTATATCGTACATCGGATTACCTTGCTTGATTTACGAGATGACTAGCTACTTTGATTGGAACGCAGTCAAACCATTGTTACAAATGACGTTCGTTGTAAAAAACATGTACGTGGTTTTGACCAATTTACTTGAGGAGTCACCAATGATTATTCACGTTGTAGAAGCATAACATCCTGCGAGCTACAAACAAATATGCGATCTAGTAGTATGGGTTTCAACTTTCCAGGATGTTACAGCACCAACAACTTTTCAAGTTGCAGTAAGTTGTTTGTCAGTTCGTTCGTTTTTCAGTACCAGAGCTCGCTATTTATTTTACATTACCTTGGAAAACCGTCAAGATCTTAAAACAGTAGTTTGTGTTTACATGAAATGTGGACTCATTTACGTATTCTTATGGAACATGTTGGCTGGAATTTCGTAGCGGAGGTATTAAAACATCGCAAAGCCATAATTTATTAAAATCCAAAATTTGATCAGAAGAAACAGTAGTCGCTTGTTAAAACAAGCATCCTTTATCTCACTGGTTTTTTTTGTTTGTTTTTTGATTGTATTCACCCTGATCAAGGCCGAAGCCACTTCTAGGAACGGGCTACTTTTCCTTTCCGGATGACAATCTTTTCATGCTATTTTATGCTTGCTATTCTTGCTATTCACGCATGTAGTCTCCCCTCTGTCCTATCTCTCGAAACATACTTTCCCACTTCACGAGAGCAGATGACAGAGCACAGTACCTCTGGGATCGTGGCAGGCAAACTCAGGGTCGTTTCGAACTCACGACCCTCGGAGTGTGAGTCTGACACTCTACCACTATGCCACTACTGTGTTCCCATTTAAAGTATTTTTGCATGGTTTAGGTGATGGATGTGGATTTTTGAATTTTACTAGCCGGTGAGTATTCGAAGTAGAGCCTATTTTTTTTGAGTGTTTATTATTTTAATTCTTCTTGGCAGCGCCGAAAATTTTCCCTGTTGTATATGCACTTGCGAAGACAGTCCTATCGGAAGAAACAACACGGAAAGTTGTCGTCTGCGGAGGTATAGTCACTTTTTTAATCTTATTTTCATACGATCGACAGTTTGTTTATGTAAACAATTGGTCTGCCTAAAGTACAAAAGACTGGAATAGAGCGCTGACGTAAGCGACTTTGCACTAAGCAACATATTAGGGTAGACGGGCCATTGCCATTCTATAATTAAATAGAAACCATGCATTTGATTGCGGTACTGAAGATATCGTCATTGGTTAAAGACCATGACTTTTTTATATATTAAAGCTGAAAAACTCAGGCAGACACACAAGCAATCGTGAACTACATAGTGTAGAACTCAATAAACATGAAATGCAAACGGCGCTGGCGGGGATCGAACCAAGGATCTCCCACACGGAAAACAAAGATTTTACAAGCGCTATTTGTTTAAAGTATAATCGACTCAACGTAAAGTACGTTCATTGCCAGACCGTGTTGTTCAAGCCAACGACATATATGTTTAAGCGACTTCTCACTCACAGTAACCAGATGTGCCAAAGAGGCCTTTTAAAAAAATGCTTGGCTTGAATTTGGTGCTGTTCGAGTATTTCTGTCTCAAGATCACACAAAACAGTCCCATATTTAGCAGGAGCATTCCCGAGAGAACCACACGACAACCCTGATCAAAGCCATTCCTCGCCACAGTATCAAACGTTTTCTTAGTCAGTTCAATAGTGTATACTAAAAGAAATGATGAAGGTAACAAGGCACAAATGTGGCAAGAAACCTGAAAGGTAGCCTCTCTTACCACGAATGATACCTCGTTAAACTTCGCGCAATACATTGAACTGTTCAATGTACTTATCAACTTTGTCTATCTCTAGCTGTGAAGTAGCAAATAATATTTGCCGTTTATCACTAAACTTTTCCTCTAAAATTTAAATCTTTTTATTGCCAAATGTGTACGGCATTGTTACGTCAGTAACATGTAGTACGATGCTCTTTTACTAGCCTTGATTGCATGGGAATATATCTACCAAGTACAAACTATGGCTGATAACTTTAAGAGTGTACAGATATTTCAGGAACCTTTTGAAGATACTGGGCTGACTATTTTGGTACCACAACGTAACTTAGGCTAACCCGGCCATGTTTTACCGTTTGGTAGCGTATCCCCATCGCTATCTTAGAGTAAGAAAAAACTTTCTTGGAAGAAAAAATATTCCTTGCGAACTTGATGTTGTTGCAAAGTGCATATTCAGTAAAGAAGGTATTCTCGGTAAGTCATATTTGCAGGAGTAGGTAAGCATATAAAACAATGTTTTATTATAATGATACTCAGACAAAGGTTATAGTTTCCGTAGTTGTTCAAAAATGCGTTATCGTGGGTTTTGTTAAATCCAACACAACTCTCATTTATGAGTGCATACAGCTGCCTAAACCAATGGCTTACAATGTCCAAGTGAACGCAAAATTTTCAGAAAAATGTAATTATGGCCCACTTTTTATCACCATCTGCCATTTTAAAGTACAACCGTGTAACCTTGTAAGGGTAATTTTGACGATTCAGCTACCTTAAAATATAACGTTATTCGAACCATTGCTTTAATATGAAGCGTCAGAAAGTAATATCCAATTGTTTCTGATCAGGAAAGAAATGGGTAACGAGATAAAAAATATGTGAAGGAATTATATATGGCTGGAAGAATTCCAACAATACCATTTCATGTTTTGTTACGTAAATGTACCCTGAGAATATAGAAAGATTAGAAGGATGCTACTGTCAGCGTTTTGAATGTATGTTATCATTGTAACTTACATATTCAGAGGAGACATTTTCAGTGATGTGGCAGACATTACGACGAAAATGACGAATGTTTTGTTACCTAAATATACCCTGAAAATATAGAAAGTTAGAAGGATGCTACCGTCAGCATTTTGAATGTATGTTATCATTGTAAGTTACAAATTCAGATGAGACGTTTTCAGTGATGTGGCAGACATTACGACGAAAATGACGAGCGAAGTTTGTTTTTGTATGGCCCAATCCCTTTAAACCCTAGCGTCGACTAAGAGTGTTTCCCTTCAGAACTCGTTTTGCATCGTTTAGACCATTTTTCTACCTTCACAATACTTTTGCTTGAGACTTGTGATAATGTTGGCATTTTATGACTTGATGTCCGATGACGACATCGTTTGTTTAAAAATGGTCTATTTTGTATTATTCAGCATTATATACGTGATCTGTCTTCGCTATCAATATAAAAAATACGTATTGACTAAAAAAGAAAAGCTTTCTTAAAGAAAAGTGCGGCCAAGAAAAACCCAGTAACTTTTAGTAGCGATTCCATGATGTATTGTTGAAGGCAAGATGGCAGAGGATGGCGTAATTTTTTTTCGTTACTTATAGCAAGTTATGCTCCGTAAACTTTCTTTCACTTCATCAATTGTTTTTTCTGCCACAGTAACTATTTTAAATAGACGTTTTAAAAATCGTATAAGTCTTCCTGCTATTCAAAGACAAATTTGATTTACAGATTGCACTTAGAAGTTGGCATACACATGTTGTTCAATGGTTTGCATTTAACAGCTCCCTTACCGAATCCAGTACAATGCCATCTTAAGAAGGAACACTCCGCAGTTTCAGCCCCACATCCTTGACTACCCTTTGAAGTAGCTGGTGCCCCCCTTCAGTAGGTGCTACCCTTGTACTGGTGTTAACTGCTTACTGTTCAAACCAGATTTCGTCCTTCCTTTTCAGTCATATTCTGTGTAGTGCCTTTCCTGCTGCTTTTCTTCAAATCATTTAAGTTTTTAGCTCTGTACTCGTGCAGCAGATGCCGTTGCGAAAAATGTTTACATAGTTTGGCTGTACGTACCCTCGAGCACCAACGGTCAAGTGGAAGCACTCTGCCTCCCATCATTTCATTAACATTCACGCACCAATACTTCGTTTTGTGTCCCCTTTCTTCCTTGCGCAGCGTCCATATCATCTTCCCAGAATATCGTCAATTCTATTTTTCTTTTCCTCGCTCAACAACACAATCTCTGGTCGTTTTTGCGTTTGTACAAGCGGGAACTTTAAGTACTTTCTAAGATCTACGGTCATTTGCTAGTTGCTACTCCTCACTGATCGCTGATTGTTCTGATTGGAGAGCTCCTAATTTTTGCTTCTGCTTGATGCCATCCAGGAGGTATACCATGAAGTTCATTATCTTGAGCAGGCTCTCCACAGAATGTGCCTTTATGTTCTATTCCCACATCTACATTTATCAATTTCGCCTATTTCCATCGAAAGAGATAGGTTGGTGACAGCAGGGTATCGCATGTCGCTCTTATCACAAAGGACACTCATGCGCTATACCTGTACCGCATCTCCTTCCATCCAACCTTCCGATCTTCTACATCCTCCACCCACCTTACGCACTGCCCCTAATGATAACATCTTGCAAGGTGTAGGTACTGGTTCTCTTGTACCTTTTGTCTATTCCCCGTCATCACTGCATCTCTCTTCTCTCTATCACTACTCATACAGCAAGGGTTAGGGTTGTATGAAAGGCATGAGAAGGGTTAACAAATTGGTGGTGCTTTTTTGAGAGATTTTCGTGGTATTGAGTGGCTTTTTATTGCCTTATTTAGGTAGTTGGATGACAGACCTACAGAAGTACATTGATCCGTCTGAGATACCAGAATATTTTGGAGGTACAGCGAAAGACGAGCATGGTGATTCCATGTGCAAATCTGTGGTGAGTTGATATTAATCTAATTTTATCTAGCGATACCCGATCGAGGAACAGTTACATGTGCGATGCGAACCAAGTTAGAGAGGCTGTAATTTGTGCGAAAATAAATCATACGTTAGCTTGAAGATAAGTAAGCAAACCAATGTTTTCAATAAGTGGAATTTTACGGGTATTTTTAACTGGATTCTTTTATCGAACTGTCCATGAATTTGATTGAACCGTAAATACTGCGGCTTTGACGTAATATTTAAATCATGTATCTTCGTTTATCTACTTTTTAAAATCTATCATATTATATAATATCAGTTCAGATCAAACTGTATCATATCATATCATGTCATACCGTATTATATCATATACGAGTATTTTAACTTCATTCCAAAATTTATGGCACTTGCTAAACAATTTCGAATCTCAAATTGCTCTGGCAGCATGCAACGATATACTATCATATGGTTTAAGAGTTGGTGAATTAACGTGGAAATGGCAAAACGGAATTTTTGACGGGACTGGAGTCGAACTAGTGCCGCCAAAAAGTGTTTGTTTTTGATGTTTAGTTGTTCTATTTTGACTTCGAGTACGTCCGTTTTGTAAACCAATCATTGTTAAGTTAGTCAACCGTATAACCTGTCGCATGTGTATTAATGACGTTATAGGTTCTGATGAGTGTCATTCAAAAAAAACAGCATTTTCAACCATACAGTATGAATTGTCTGCTGCGTTCTATTCTTGGTTTCTGTACCACCAATAACTTATTTAAATCAGTCCTTTTTATCACTATCGTAGATCTGTTATGGTGGGGACGTGCCAACGTCACTTTACGTGGACAGTGATAGCATTGTCACTTCAGAGGACTTCCATCAGGTGACTGTAAGTGCAGGAGCGGTGTTTTCAGTAGAGAGAGAGATCAGTACTCCAGGGTCTGTTATTAGCTGGGTGTACAAAACAGATGATCATGACATCGCATTCTCACTTGATTTTAGAAAGGAAAAAGATAAGAAATCCAAAGGTGACATTGTCAACCTCTTTCCATTTGAGAAAAAGGCATGCCACTTTGTACCCGAGGATTCTATGATCTCATGTGACCAGGTCGGCGTCTATTCTCTCAATTTCGATAACTCCTACAGCTGGACACGTAGTAAAAGACTTTATTTTATGGTTAAAGTAGAAGAACCAAACCATTGACACTGACAACATTCTTCGTTGGTAATCAGCTGTAGCTATACGGTTACTTTGAATTTGAAACGGATGTCGAGGTTTGAAATAGCTTATCAAGAATCTGGCATGAAAAGATAACTTGTTGCAGAAGTGTACTTTTCTGAAGGGAGGTCTGCTCCAAATTTCAGCGTTGCATTTTGCAGAAAGTATTCACAGAGACTCTCAGAATAAGCAAAATAGGTAATAAAATGGAGGGCGTTTTGTGGCACTTGTAATGCAGGTCGCTATTATTTTTCCAGGAAGACATCCCATATATTCCAATAATCTTCTGTAGGCTTATCTTCAAGCCCTGCTTATGAAAATAGCTGTGAACGAAGGACATGAAATCTTGCACCAAAGGCATGGCTTACTAAATGACAGGCCTAACCAACGGCCCAACTGGAGGCTTGACTGGAGGCGAGTTAATATATTGTGGTTTTTTAGAGGAAAAAACCTCGGTAACAACAAATAATCACTATAACAACAAGGAATAATGCCAGATGTTATTTTAAGTACATTTAATGCCAGTAAAAATAGATTATAACCAAAATTACAGGATGAAAATATTTCAACACATATCAACTCTAAGAGACCATTAGGTAGCTAGCAAAGTTCCTCAAGCTAGACCTTTCTCTCCACCTCATCTGATATTCACCCTATCCCGAAGATTCTTTACCTACAAAAAGAGAAAGTAGGTTTTTCTATTACTTCTCAAATCTTATAGTCAATACTTATAAATATATATAAGAGGTCTTGTGA
>JAAAKL020006776.1:2116-17623 GCA_010016065.2 Carybdea cf. marsupialis auct. non (Linnaeus, 1758) | reverse complement strand
ATGTAAAGTCCCCCCTGCCTCTGCGGGCCGCGCCCCGGCCGGGATGAAGGCGCGGGTCGGGACGGTAGATACAGTTTCTATCTTATTGACTTATAACACTTAAGGAATCTATCTAGACAAGATCGACAGGCTTTATTTGTCCCATCTAACACCGTAATTGCCATAAGGGTATGATCTCTGCAGATATAATAATATCCCAATGCAGACCACATTTTCAAACAATATCAAATGCTCTTTAGAATCTGCTTCGAACCTTTCAAAATAAGAAGAAGGTAGTTTCATGATCCTGGGAACCGTAACGAGCACCGGCTACGACGCCATATAATACTTTATTATGCCATAAAATTAGATTGGCCGGTTTTTAAAATGTTGGATGAAGAGATCAAATGACTTTCGAAACACAACCTTATAAATGAGCTACGAACAGTAAGATCTTCCAAATTTAGGGAGGCTCCCCTAAACACACATCCTAAGCTTCCACTCCTTGCCTGGCCCTCACCCTTTGAAAAACCTACTTGCCTCTATGTTTGCAGAATAGGGTAAATAAAGGCCCCCAAACAAAGATAAATATATGCGACTCCCCCTCCCCATACGAAAAAAAGGTTGCCTCCTCCAGCTCGTAAAATTTTGGATCGATTTTCTGTTGTCAAACCATATCTACACCTTTTTTAAAAGGATTCAGTTCATGCAGTCCAGTTTCTACAAAGAAGAATTACATGTGTGTCGTAGATACATAGATATATATATATATATATCTATATCTACATGCATATATATATATATACATATATATATATATTATAGATATAGATATCTATACATAGAGAGAGAGATATAAATGTATATATAGATATATTTTTATATATAGATAGATATATATCACTTGGCACCAAGTATAGCAATTTGCTCTTACGTTAGATATCCTCTCCACCACCACTCTGCTTTTAGTAAGAGATTATGATACATGTACTGACTCTCACATTTCCATAAGAAAATCATCAATCTGATATGACGGTATATTTACAAGATAACATCAATATGTCCATGAATCAATACGCGAAGATCTTTAACATGATATAAGATTGATATCGAATTTAAACTAGCTAAATCATTGGAATCAAAATTACGATACGTGATGTTTAGGATTTTTTCTTAAATGACGACACAATAAACCATCTAAAAAAGTTATGATAAGTTCATTACCAATGCAAATTGAGACTGGGATGTATCCTTACGTCATTATCAAATTTCGGGTCACCTGAGCTGTGATATCCTTATCACCTAAATCTTAATAAACCTGTTATCATAAACAGAGGATGAAAAACTGTTACGTTTTAAAAACACTTGAGAGATGTACGTAATGAAATGTATGAAATGTAATGAAAGGGAGGCCCTTGCAACTGGGCCATGGTCTTCAACGAGAACTAAGATCAGACACAGCAAACGTGTTTGGCCCGATCCCAAATCTGGTGGTGACGTATCTGATACTTCTCTCCAGTTTTTGCAAAAATTGCGTAGCTGTTTCATGCTCATGAACTTTGATCTCCAGTAGTGGCTATGGTTGAATAATGCCTGGTATCAATAGGATGCCATCCACGGGAAATCGCCGAAGTTAAGTTGGAAACTACTCTTAAAAAAGGCTCTCAAAAGCGAAAACGTCCCGTCTGGAAATTTTGCAAAACAAGGCCCTATATGACATAATTTGATGGTGAAAATTAAAGGTATGAATATCAATAGATGGACGTTGTCACAACGATAGACCCCTTAAGTTAATGGTCACAACTATACAAATATCCCCCGTACTCGATATCTATGGCGGCAAATATCCTTCATCCAAAACGAGCATTTGGTGAATAATCGAATATCTTCAGTCACGCAGGCAAAAATAATCATGATGAATAAGTGAAAGAAAATCATCACCAGGTAATCACTGTTACTGTTGTTACATTCATTGATAATCCTTAGCTTTTAAAGAACAATAAGATTTTCAACCTTTGTGACTTTTATCTGCACCTACATAAAACCAAAATTAAAGAGCCGAAAATGATCATTATTATGCCTCTTAGCTTTGGTATATATATAATCAAACGTTGGTCAAAATCATCCAATCCACAAGTAAGTATTCATAACAACATTTGCACTGTCAAATCATTCTGAAATCCAGCAAACTGTGCCGTTATGTTTTAACCCATCAACGGGTCTTCACAGCGTTTACGACTGGTTCCGAGACAACAGAGGAACGATCCGAAGTTGTAACTCAGCTTGATAACGAGAGTAACTACGGAACTTCACCCACCAGAAGTAATCAGTTTACGCTGACATCGACTATGAAATGACGAAGTTCCCAAGACCTATTCTCGATCGATCACATCTGATCATGCACTGCTGTCTCCCCTTTATCGTTCTCTTCCGCACAACAAAAAGGAACAATATAGCCTTCTCAAAGCAAATGGCATGTGATCTTTAAAACAGGATATCCCCTTCATGATGTCATAGAGAACCTGCTTTAACATTTCTTTCAAACTAACTGTTCCTCAACATCGCTGACAAAGCCATCGCAGACCACTCAGGTGTCTCTTCAAAGTTTTAAGGAAATGGATCTGTTACTCTCAGACAAGTATTGACTCAACCAGCCGACGATAGGTAAGAGAAAAGAAAGATCATATTAGATAATAACAGATCAAAACAGACAGAGCACATGTATCCCACGGCCCTACGAAATCGCTATCCTTTTTCATATGTTTCCATCATGTACCGGCATTAACTGCAAGATTTATTTTTACCTTCATCCAAGAGAATGATTTACCACATCAACGCGCTATTCAGCCTAATCAGACCGCTGAGGAGTTGATCACAGTTACTTTGAATAGGGGGATGCCACTAACATGTGTCTGAGGAAAACAAATGTTCCGAAGGGAAAAGCCTCAGGCGAACATCATGAATGAACTTGCCTCCAGGGTCGCTAATTACCTCTGGTTTAACTCTTACCACGCAAAAATGAAAGAAAATTATAGGTGATTACTATTCCCACATGAAATGTAAAGAGCTTAATCATACGGTGGCATTTTTTAAGACGAATACTGAGCTGGCAATAGGAAAGAATGTCGTTTTTTACACGGGGAAAGATATGACAGGATTACGAAGGGAGTTCCTCAACTGATTTCTTAAAGCGAATACCAGACGAATGTGTCACGTCCAACGTCTTGACACACCGGGACTACGGCCATTCATATGAAAGCAGTGGTTATTGAAACGGTGTAAAGATATCATGGGAACAATATTTGATCCAACACGAATGTACCTTAAGAGACAAGCAATTTTAAGGAATGCCGATATCGGATAATAAATAAACTTACCAATTTTTGTGTCTGTACTGCTTCTTGTTTCGATTCGAACGTTACAAAGCCAAATCTAAACCAGGCAGGAAGGATATACAAAAGCACAATATATAGTGAACATCAAAAAGGCTACTCCCGCTGAGCTTACAAATTTCATTCTTAAGAAAACATAACGTTGCAAGAGTCGTTTAAAACAGCGGCGCGGAAATGTACGACAAAACCAAAACAATCACGTCTGAATCGAAAAAATAAAAATATCTGTCCTTCGACAGATACACATACATACCCTCTACTGCCACCATCCTTGTCTGTGACAATCTTGCAATCTTTCACCTTTCCATATTTAGAGAAAAATTCCTTTAATTCATCTTCCTTTGTCTGGAAATAATCGAAGTGGCATATCCGTCATTTCGAATTTAGGCTTAACTTTCCTACGTCAACTCGATTGAACAGATATCAACAAAACGTGACGTGAAATGCGGTGAGAAATATAAGGAAACATTCGTGAATTAAAGAAAAATAAGCGACCTTTCCTTAATCATGAAATAACTGAACTCACGAAAGACAACAAGAACTGCACGAAAGTCCTTCAGCTGTGATTAACTTATCACGCCAAGGGTTGTTTAGGGTTCAAAGATTTTCTACCAAGTCGATTCTCTTTAGCTGAACTCAGCGAATTGCCGCAACTTGACAAAGCACGTCGATAGGCCTAGCCAAAACACAACCATGTGAAAAATATCGTCTAATCCACTCAACAAATTTAGATATATTAAGTTAAATCAACGAACTTACGTCAAATGCTATCCCTCCAACGAACACCCGGTTCGGTATCTGAATTCCATATTTGACGCAGTCGGCCTTAAAGGAATAACAGAAGTAAAGAAATCACAATTTGCCACCTGAAAACACTTTTCTTGGTACGAGCCGAAATCGTTCTGCATCGGCAATATCAAGTGAAGAAAATCATCATATTACCATGTTATTGATGCTTCCCTTCCAGTTGTTAAATCCAAATACGAAGGCATATAATCTCCGAGAAATCCTGATATCCTAACTGACCTTCTGATGAAAGATAGGTAGCAGCAGCTCGTAGCGCTGCACGACTGATGATTGTTCATTTACTGCTTTGGAATGCCATGCGATGGATCATCACCAAACGTCAATCAAGTTACGGCTGGTCTCTCCGTCACTCAGATTGCCTTCCAAAGAAAAATCCCTTGATCGTGGCCTTTACGCCTGATTTCTATTCCAACTTTCTAACATACTGAAGAACAGGTCTCGAGGAACCTCCTGATAAATCAAGGACTTTGGTATGTTCTAAAAATGACATGGAATTCCAGCTATCAAAAGCCCTTAAAGTCAAACTCATAAACGCCTGATTTCCAACCCTAATTATTCCATCCGACAGTGAGTGTTGTTCTTGACTGAATGCACGAGACACGTGCTACGTGCTTGGCTGATTAAATGATGGCATGACAACACCCTCTTAATAAGCCAATCAAAAGCTGCGGCTTTCGTCGAACTGATACATCATAGACCAGTCGACCGAACAGTCATTTTCTGAGTCATTTAACATCGATGTGAGAGAGGAAATTTTTGTCGATTGTTTCGCTCTTTGTAAGGATCATATCACCAAGTTTTCCAAGTATTCGAAGTATTCATTTGGTGTTCAGGTTTCGTGACATAGCCACCAGTTTATAAGCCTAACAATGCTTCTATTATGGTTAACATATAATAACCTGAACTTTCAATAAACAGCTTGCTTTGTTCGAAGTTCAAACAAGCAACTTTCAGATACCTGCAAATTGTTGGGACATCAGCATAACCTTGTGTCGCCCTCTGATATTGGTGTAGGGACGATACGCTTGAGTGAAACATGAAGAGTCGCCATCAGAGGAAACTCGAGAATCACCTCTGCTGGCCAACTGTTATCATAATAACCATGGGATATGTAAGTGGATTTGGGGATATTATGTATTATCAAGACGAAACTGCTATTCATCAAGTCACCTGTGGTACAGGCAACCGGCTTTTCGAGACATGATGATTGTATAGTTTGGAAACAAAGGCAGGCCATCTGTAAAAGATCGGACGAGTTCACAGAGTTTTGCTTTGAGTAGATCGATGACCATCATCAAATGAATGAATCAAAATAGTCTGAAAACTCAGAAATCAGACACCACTTATGATAAACTACAAATCTTTCTCGGTGAAATCTGAAATCCATTAGACTTTTCAAAGATGTGATGAAGACCTCATGATCATAATTGCATTTCCGTCAATTATTATACCTATTCATTCGTCAATTAAACACTAAAGTGGTTTACAGTAATCACACAGATATCGTTCAACTGTTGTTTGCTCACCATGTAGGAGAAAGGTTAGAGCGCGTTTCCGTACATGTTGGATGTACTTTTGAAAAGAGTGCGTTCAGAAAGGAGCCCTCGACTGCAGCAAAGGTCTGAAAAGGGGAAGAGAATCCCTTTTTAGTGTTTGTGTATGTAGGTAGGGAGGGAGGGATGAGCATAGTGGGATACTCTTAGCACTAGGCCAAATTAATAATGCCGTAATAAGACATGGAGTCAATTCTTCGATGCAGAAACTATTTAAATTTGATATAATTTCTTTACCAAGCAAACATACAATCCAACATCTGCACGAGGGGTGGAGAGGGGGGAAAGATTTTTGCCGCTGGGCCTTGCACTACTTCTCCTTTTAGGTACGTGCCCACGTTAGGCCAGCAACAGATTACCCCAGGGAAACAAGAGAGGTGAAAATAGTTTTTAAACATATTTAGATCTACTGACTCGCATGTGAGAGGTGTGAAAAGTGTATCATAAGTCTGGTATAAAATTTAGGAGGCAAGCCATTGCATGTTGTTTGTCAAGGGAGTACTACATAAATGCAGAGGGTATCCTATTAGCTCATTGCTGCCGAAAGGGCAGTTTGGAGTAAAGATCTTCAGATTTTTGTCTCGCTAAGAAGGATTGGCGGAACGATGATTTTAATAACTACCCTGATTAACGAATTGACTTACCAATCTGCTTTACTACACCAACTCGCTAAACTAAGATTGCGAAACGTAATTATTGTCCAAGGTCAGCCTGTAAGGATAGGGGCTCGCTACGTACCACTGTGTCCGGTTTTGATTTGGTGTGGGTTTTTTACGAATAGGGAGGCTTAGTAAAACGGATTGAGTGGGGGGCGTAAAGCCCCTTTGTTTTTGCAGAAAAGTACTTTTTCACATTTGACTTCATTTTACTCCTAGATAATAAAAAAGTTACTGCAAGTTCAATTATCCTAGTCACTAAAGTAAGCAGGAACTACCGAAGCGCATATCTGACACTTTCACTCTAAGTTACACCTTCCTTTCTTATCATTTTCTTATCTTATCACATCTAGAAAAATTTTGATAAAGGAGACTATTTTCTCGATTCTGAGCTCCTTCCCGCATGGAAACAGCGTAGCAGGTCACTTAATACGAAAGTTTTCAAATATGCTCAAGACCGTAGATAACATCCGGCTCATTGGACCAGCGTGGACACAAAAAACGGATACTGTAAACACGATCACGTCAAAGTTAGGCGGGTTTATTTCATGCGGAAAAAATACGAGCATACTCTGTGTGGAGTGCAAGTGTATTTTATCCGCTAAAGGTGTGGGCAGAGAAAAACGAATTCATAATGTTTTGTGCGAATGGAGATGAAAAAGTCTTCGTTTCCCCCTAAAAGCGGGAACGTGTGTTGATTGTGTTTATTGTGGATACAGCTGAAGCAAAACAAAGAAGTAACAATATTGCTTTCTTGGACCCCGTTTACACGAGACAGATAGGTATGGATACAACTAGTTCCGTTCCCAAATGAATATGATGCCACATTTTTGCAGAATGTTTAAAGGTTTTCGGTGCTGTCTCCATTCCTCTTGTGAAGGGATTCACACGAGAACGGATTCACATAGGTGTGCATGCGTACACATTATTTGAAAGGAGTTCTCCAATTACTGTGTCCGCAGCAAACGCTGTTACTCGGATTGATGCTATATGATCGAATTTGATAATCAAATTTATTCTATTGTTCCAAGAACATTGTACGTATCATTTAAAATTTGGTAGCAGACCCATATGGATCCCTTTGCATATAGACGGACTCTTGAAACACTGTTTGTACAATATCTAATCGAAACAGGTAGGGATTCGAATGGACAAAATCCCCTTTCTCAGACACTTATATGGAGTCGGATCCACTTTGATCCACAGCACTGCATGTTATTCGAAAAAGGCGGACCAACGCCTCCTTCTACAACGATTTAAAGCTGCACTGAAATAGAATGTTGAAAAGGTAAACAATAATAGGTGCCAGTAACTGAGAGTAAAATCGTAGTATAAAAATAGATCATGAATGGAGAATACGTCAAATTTACGTCACAGTGGCAGTTTTCTCGCCTCTTTCTCGGCCCGTTTCAGTTATCGCAGAGATCCAAGTGTTTTCAGGAGATCAGATCCCAACTGGTCCACTTTGGCCCCGTTTATATCATGCCGTTTTCATATGAAAACGGAACAAAATGATGCCGGATTGGCCTTGCGTTTACATCAAATGAAGACACCTGAAAACGGAAGATTTTTACTGCCAGATTCTTGCTGATGTTGAAATTGTCTCGTTTAGGTGATTAGCTGGCCTCTTATGGAATCCGGCATGAAATTCTTCCGTTTTCAGGTGTTTACATTGAGACGATTGATACCGTTTTCAAATGATTCCGTTTTCAAAAGCGTCTTCATTTGATGCCGATTAGGAAAACGTTACAATGTAAACGCAAGGCCAATCCGGTATCATTTTGTTCCGTTTTCAAATGAAAACGGCATAATGTAAACGGGGTCTAAATCTTCAATGGAATTAGGATTGTTTGCATAAAATGAGGTAATTTTCTCATACTTGATGATTATTGATTTTATTTAAATCATGCGGTTGCATGTGTTGAAACGGCCAATGTATAAGTGATTGCTAACGAAAAACTTGAATACTCCCCTCTTTAAGCATTTAACTTAATGATATATTTGTGATTTTGATTCCCTTATTACATTCAGGCCATTCATGCAAGTGAGAGATGATTTAAGCTAGCATTGGCATGAAGTTTTGGAATTCCATTTCTCCTGGCATATTATAACCGCATTCCACACTCTTTGATACATATCACATCCTGCACTCTTTTTAATATACAATCGCCAAAGTAAATAATCGGTGTGATTTTCCTTGAACGATTGGTAAAACAGCTTTTCGAGGCGATTTTGTTCACAACATCGTGTGTCGACTGTTGATTGCCATAAGAACCTGTATTTCAAAGTACAAACACATATCAGGTTTTAATGTCAGAGGCGTGAACGTTTACACACATCTATCTCTCTATCTATCTGTCCGTTCACCTCTCATTTCTACATTACAGATATCACTAAGCTGAAAACTCTGTGTACAACTGTAACTTAACTCCTGAGTATCTTTGTGGGATAAGGATATGAATAAGAATGGACATGAACAGGTGTAGGGCAATGAGCGTGAACTATGCTATCTCAGGTTATTTCGAGTTCTAGGTAAAGAATGTAGTGGGAAAGTAAAGATTGTTACCAAAAATTGAATTTTAAGTGTTACTAGTTTTATTTCTGCCAAAACTGGACTTCATTAAATACACCTCAAAGCTGCGTGAACAGCAGGGACATGTGAGATTCCATATTGTGATATTTATGCTGGGCGAAGCTGTGGCCTCTCCTCTTGCTCATAAAAAGGCTGTCCTGTAATAATGATGTTACGATTTCTGTGAAATAAATATGGTTTCAAACTTCGATAAAAGTTTAAAGAACCAATCTCCTTAATAGTAATGGTCTATCATCATCTATTAATGTTGTTTAACGGTAGCATTAAGCTCATGCTTTAACCGTTAACTAGTAATGAAAATGATGGCGAGACGTCACTAGCATATGAGCCAAGTATAATTCAGGAATTTATTACGTGACAAAGCTCACCATACACGTGATACAAACAAAACCTATTGTCTCATGCCACTGATTGGAAAACCTTTTTTGGTAATGTTGTGTTTTGAGAGAGGGCTTAGTCAATACTGTGTTGCGAGAGGACATTGACCAAGTCACAAATGTTATCAGTTCACGAAAAAAATTGAGCTTCTGAATTTTTTTGAATTGGTTTGTAAGATGTAAAACATTGACAGGATAACAACGGCTGTGTATACCATTTGCGAATCCTAACTGACACCTGGTGCCTCTGCGGAAGCTGAGGTTGTGTTAATCAATACATAGCTGCTCATGACATTTCGTTCATTTATTTATTTTCCTCCCAGAGGTGGCTGAACTCATTTGAAATGAGATGCCTCAGAGCAATTCTTAGTGTTACCAGATACCACAGAATATGAAATGAGAAAATTAAAGAGCAGCTAGGTGTCCAAACATACTGGACATCATCAGAACAAAAAGACTTCTTTGCTTTGGGCACGTAGCTAGATGACCAGCAGAACGTTTTGTAAGTGCAGCAGCCAAGCAGGACTTACCGGCAACAACGGCAGAGGTAAACCACCCATGAGATGGCATTATCAAGCAAGGAAGGATACTGGGCTGCGTTGGCCACAGCAAGGTTATGGAGGGAGCCAGGGGCCCGTGGGCCTAAACACTTGATTGATTAATTTATTGACGGCTGAATGTTGGAGAATTACGCTTGTACAAAAATTCACGTAATTTGATCAGCCACTTCCCGAAAAGATCGAGTAACTGGCTTCCTACAAAACATTTCAAGAGTTACAATATGTTTCATGCAACAGTCAACATTTTGTTAGGCAATATGAAAAAATTAACCTTCGCTCTCCCTAGATAAATCGCCCGTACGCTTACAGTTAAGACGAATAATCATCTCATTGTGCCTCCATTGCTCTCATGACAGAATCCTCTGGCTTCACATGTGACGTCACTATTAAATTAAAACGTTTCAAAGCATATGCTTTGCATTCCTGGAACAAATAAATTTTAGGAAAGATCTTTTCCTCAAAAACAACTTGTAGTCTAGTGACAAGAAAAAGATCTTGTCGGAGACAATGTGAGCTAGGAATTGAGTCTATGAAAATGGGAATTGAATCTTTGAATATTGGAAAGGACAAGGTGTCTCCCCATAAAAGTAGACATGTGAAGACAAGAGCATTTCAGCAGAACGTAGTAAGCAAGAATAGTTAAAGTAAATCGAGATGTTGAGCGTCATGCATAATTGTGATACTCTCAGTTCACTTCGATGATAATCTCTTATTTCATAAGTTGAAAACATCAATTAATGATTAATTAATGATCTATTTGCGATTGCTTATAGTAGACACATTTTTTCTCGTGAAAAATAGGCCAGTTTACTCTCAAATACCTAACTAGAAGACGTGATGTCCCGGCTTTTCAGGAAAATATTTATGGTTACCCTAATCTACACCGAAAATGAGTTAATAACCTCTCTCTCTCTAGGTCAATTTCACTGCCTATTAATCAAGAGTTCTCCTGCTCGCAGCCGTTTAGCATGTAAATCTTGATGTCCCTGACCACAAGCACTGACTTGAGGATAGTTACGCTTGTCGCAGTAGAAAGGCGAGAAAGTCGGGAGAACGATGTTGTTCGCATTCTTTTTGCTTATTGTTGGCCCCCGAAGAAGTCGCGTTTCTGTTACTTCTACAGTTGGTTGTTGCGCTTTATCAGTTTTGAGCATAAGAGCTCGACCCCCTGTTTAGTGAAATGCATAGTTGCAGGTAATGCAGGTTGTCCCTGTTTTCTAGCCGCTGTTATCATTTCTTAGCTGTCTAGGGAGAAGCATTCTAGTCAATTGCTAAATACGTTATTTCACTAAAAGCCTTACTCTATAAAAGAAAATACACAAATTTTAAATCATTCTATTTAAAGGCTTTTTAGGAAGGGAAGAAAGAAATATCGGTATTGAAAGGCCTTACCGCGTCTAGAGACGAACACCACATTCGAAGGAGGATTTGACTACGGGTAAATATCGAACGTACTTTCGTGTTTTATAGTTCTTTACATTCAGATTATATCTCATTTATTCATGTGTCGATGCATTGATAGAACATGCCGTTACTTCAATGCTTAAAACTATGTGTATAAGCTAGCCCTAACTGCAAATGAAAATGCATTCATAAGGTGGACACTCTGCCTATCAGCTCATATACTAATGTATATTGCAGGATTCTTCATGTTTTTCTTTGCCAAAATAGTGAACAGAGTCGCCGAATGCTGCGCTTTTTGGATCCATGTTCAGACTAAACTTTGAACAAACTTTGACCAAAAAATTTGCAAGCAAAAGAATTTCTATGAACCTTTCTCAACTTTTGCTCCTCGCCCCGATTACAAAGTCGTCCAATCGAAAAATTGTCACCCAATGTGGCAAACCTGGATTTATGACTGAAGAGAGCAACCATAACTCCAGCAAAAAAACTCCCTTGACTTTCTCGTTCACTGTAATAAGTGAAACCTTTTTCCAGATGTGCACACAACACACTGTCCATCAGTGTTGTCTGATTAGGCAGTTTTCTCTTGGTATAATATTGAAGGACTTGATTTGTGCTAGCTGTGCTACATTTACGCGACAAGACGCATGGGTAGCCGGGCTACACTGTTCTCCAACCTTCGATACAACGAACCAAAATCTGTTGTACTTTTCTTTCCTTGATCAATGTAATAAATGCCACATAATTTTTGTTAATGTCACAAACGTCCCACATAACCAACTTTCTATATAGAGAGCTCTGATACAAAGAACTTTCTATATAACAAAGTTTCGATAGTATGAACTTTTGATATTATAAACCTTCGATGCAACGAACTTTCGATGTAATAAGTTTTTGATACAAAAAACTTTCGATTAAATCAACTTTCCATATAAAGAACTTTCTGTGACAATATTGCAATAAATACCAGACATTAGCCATCAACACAGTCAACCAAGTAGTACAGAATTTGTTGCATCGTAAGATAACAGGGCTACGCTACCTTTGTTATATCCACCATGTGATGTTCATCACATTTCGTGTTGTAGTTCCAATCACTTGTTTCGTAGTAGGATGATTTTCCATTTTTTTCTGAGGTATAAAGGAATCCTGGCACTTCCTTGAGATCATCTTCTGACTTTTAGGAGTGAACATTATGAAATACCCGGCATAAATTAGGTTACTTCAGATCATAATATTTACAAGTGAAGGCCATATCGAACTCTGCTATACTGTCTCTCTATCCGTGAATTATGAAACAACGTGAGACCAACAGAACCTCATTGAGTTTGTAGGACTATTCTCATCGGCCCGTAAGCCCCCTCAAATTTCGATATAAACAACATTGATATATAATGTTGAACCACACCACCTATGGTATGGTATGGGCATGTGATGAGAATGGATGAGGAGAAGAAACAAAAGAAGTACTTTATGTGGCGGCCTCCAGGGAGGAGACCAGTTGGAAGACCAAGGAAACGATGGATAGAGGGCATAGATGGAGCTCTAGCCAGAAGAGGAACATCTCGAGAGGAAGTGGAGAGAAAGGGCAGATTCAACGACAGACAAGAGTAGAGAAGTTTCCTCAAGGATTCACCAGCTGACAGATAATCTTATCTACAGGCGGATGGGTGAGAAAGAAAGGTGAGAAACACGACCTATAACTATATTGTGTATCATTAGAATCGCAATTTGATGCAGTATTGTCGTAAGCAATGTCCAGAAAATCGTATGCAGGGAAAAACTTTGGTGATTGGTTAACTGAAGTTATATATAGTCATGTTTTTAGCAGATTCTGACTCAAAAATACCAAGTAGTTTTATGGTATGCACGTATCAATGTGAATGTCCACTTACAAAACATGACGAAGGCATACCCGTTTCTTCATGTATTAATCCATGGGTTCTTTAAGGTTAAAGATTGATAAATCGTAAATAGAATAAATGGTGGAATACATGATTAACGGGGACGGTAGATAAATTTGGGCAGTCATTTTGAGAAAAATTCATATGCAAGACGTACATTTTCCGTTCCAACTCAAATGATGTAAAAAAATTCAGACAAAGTTACTCTAGACTAATGAAATATAGACCATCATTTATTGATCTTATTTTGATCTAACTGCTTTTGACTGCCACCAGAGACTATAGAATAATTAAAGTTGTATGCCCTCCGCTGTCACCAGTGTAATTTCATGTTGATGGTGTATGCTTGACCGATTTCAAATTCGGGTGAGCTCTGATCGTGTATTCAAACTGTAGGCTGACATAAATAGATAGATACACTGATAAGATATAGTGTATAATGGATCAAAACGGGACTTTTTAGAGATATGTTTCGTATATTTACAGTTTATATACATTTATATACAACACATGTGTTTGTATGTAAAAATTGTTAATATGCATTTCAACTGATATTTAGTCGAATTTCAACCACTTTCTCCTGTGTTTACATTGGCAATGATGTACATAATATGTGAGCATTGCTTGTTGAAACAACATTTCTGAATTCCTTGAAGACATGACTGCCCAGGCATTGCATTCGCCAACTCCTCAGTTTCCTTTTTTATCCCAGTAAATGTTCTTTTCACAACTACAGCAGTATTAACTTCCATTAGCCACATTTTATGATGTCATATTTGGTAGATCTTTATTTTTGATCGTCTTTTGTAGATCGAGGTTTATACATTACTATCAGCTGGCATGGCCATATCTATCAATAGACACAGCTTTGCCACGCTTGTCTTTGATAACAATGTCTGTTCATATTACCTTGACAGTCCCCTGTGTGTGGAAGAACATCTCGCAGACTCTTTGCGTGTCCATTTTCTGTAACTGGTTCAGAATGGGTCTCGTACCAGTTTTGTAACTTCTTCACGGTAGAATCGGCATGTTATCCAGTAAATATACTAACCATTTCTGTCACAGCGTTGTGAGTACTGCAAAATCTTCATAGAGGGTTTTTACTTCTATCCTTGTTTTTTGCCTGATAGTTTTATATTAGGAGCTAGCCTACTGTTATTGGGCTGCAAGTATGAAGTCTTCTGCTTCAGCCTTACGTCCGGCATCAAGTAGCTACAAATGCGTGTGTAATACATCCACATCAGCTTGTGTGGTTCAAGATCAGAATCGGCCATGCCAAGATATCTCTTACCAGCGTGTCTTTAGGTTCTCCAGGTTGGTTGCTTCGCTCTTATTTTGGTATTTCTAGCAGTTTGTGTAGGGGATTGTGCATCTGATTTGTTATCAATTTTATTTAAATCCCAGGCATGTCTATATTTAGAACTTTGCTTAACCACTGAGTACTAGGCTCGTTCTCCAAAAGAACAGAAGGGATTCTGGTAAAATGAAAAATTTACGTCCTTTTTGTCACTAAGCAAGTAACAAACCCAAACCAAAACGATGTAACCCAAAATTCACGTTGTACAAGATATACATATATTCGTTTAAAGAAAAACAAGGATCGTATGGAAAACGTTTGAGGATCCAAAATAAAATAGCAATCATATCAAGGATTATGAAATAAACTGTTGAAAAACATATAATGGAAGTCGGCAAGGTAGCATCAAAATTAAAGGTAACAAGAACATATTAATTGGGGTGGAATCTGTATTTTGTAGCATTGCTTCTGTATTGCATATTTTGAAAATAAGTCCTCTTCCCTTTCCCTCAGTTTTGTCTTTCAGTTTAAGTTTTAAACTGTCCGGTCATTTCATGGCCGTTCCTGCAAATTCTTGGATAATGCAAAATCCCTCGTGGTTGCAAAAACAAAACACTAGATACCTTGTCATGCACAACGCCAGAAAAAGTCAACAAATTCATTTTCATTAAAATTCATCAGCCTACTTCACTATCAACGACAAACTGATTCAGTGATAGACGTCAGACACAGAAACCTCTCAGACAGCCCGTCTAGACAGGGAATTGCTAAATGTTTTCAGCAGATATAAAAAAAAGAATGTTTTCAGAGGAAATGAAGAAAGAATCTTCTTAGAATCCTCAAGTAAGCCCAAACTGGTATTTCCTTTATTTATTGTATACTTTTTGGCGTTAAATTGACGTTAAAAATGAAGTTTGTACTGGGGGGGGGGGGGGGGGATAATGGACAAGAACGGGAGTTTCAGCGCTTTTTAGGGTAAAAAGGA
>JAAAKL020006775.1:0-17624 GCA_010016065.2 Carybdea cf. marsupialis auct. non (Linnaeus, 1758) | reverse complement strand
AAAGCTAAAAACCTAAAAAAAAGGATAATAATCGATAAGAAAATAAGATAAATTATAAAAATGTAGACATACAAATAAATCATAAAAATTAATATAAAAATAAATGTAAAAATAAATATAAAATGGGGAGAAAAATATATAAAAAGACATAAATAATATGGAGAAAAAATATACAACACCAACAAAAAAGCCCCCCAAAACACAACAAGAACAACAAAGAAACTAAAAGAAAAAATTGAAAGTTGCAATTCTCAACTCTGTTCGGGACAGCTACAGAACTAATTAAACTGGCTTAGTACAATGCTATCGTACAAGTCAATGTGATTGACAGTTTCTGACCTGAGAAATCTAAAAGCGACGGCAGACATTATAGATACGTTAAAAACATGGAGGCTGGGCGCCAACTTCAAATATTAGCTAGAAAGACCGAGTTGTAATTTATTTTTCCTACGTGACGTCACATTTCGAGCTCCACAGAAATAGTGGGTTTCTTGCAGTTTTCTGTAATTACAATACGTTGACCGTTTGTGTAACGTCTTGTTCGTCCTAGATTTTGTGAATCGGTAGGCTCAGGTAAATCGCTTAAAATAGATCAAAAGAATATGATATAGTATTCCAAGAACTGAAAGACGAGAAAACAGTAAATTTCCCTGAAAGCAAGACGATACATACGGAGTCAAATAGATATGATTGAACGCTTTGATCACGACACGGTGATGTTCGCAGCAGTGAGACTATTGATGAGTCGTCACTTTAAGGTTATAGGTCTGAGAAAGGCACTTTTAACTTGAATCTCTGTCGATAATGAGTCGAGTAATAGCGAGACGTTCGGAAACCAGAACCACTATTATTTCAGTAAATCGTGTCTGCGTAAATGGAAGAGGACATATCACATAGTCATTTGAAGCTCAGTGTTGTTCACTAATTTCAGTCAAGTCTTGCCTTCTTTTGGTTCATAGATAATAGGAGTGAAGTATGGATAGCAGTATAGCATCAGTTAAGACTTTCGTTGCATATTACATCAACCACAGAACGTTATTCAGGAGGCAGCTCAAATTCCTTCCCGATTCATCCATTTGGCTGCTAGCCAAGTACTACCATGGATATCTGTATTCTTGATTTTATTTAGAGAAAACTATCTTTGAAAGAAAAAGGTTATTTCCATTGAACATTTTCTTATTATTTAATTCAATTTTAATGTTTAGTCCTAGAGAGTTTAAAGGCCGCTCCGAGATTGGATGATTTGAAAGTGAGGTTAGCGTAGCTTGGTCGGAAAGAATCTTGAACTCGGTCTAGAACACGAGAACATCAACTCTTCTCGTCTGTTTGTCTTTGAAATTTCAGAATTTTCTCTTTAAGATAAGGCCTAATATTAGGCCGTGCATGCTCTACATGCTGTCTGAGCATTCAGCAACACAAGGCAATACTCGTTTCATTTATTGCTTGACGTATCGAACAGATTTTCTTGTAATCTAAGTTAGTTTCAAAAACATGGTTGTAGCAAGTCTCGAAAGGGGAAAACCTCGCTTGCTTTTTCACTGCTATTCCAAATCATCGGGAAGGAAAACCGTAAAAAGATTTTGCAGCGACCCACTTCATTCCCAAGAACATCATTCTCGTATGCTATCATATGAAGACAGCCCACTAATTGCTGAAGGGATAATGCACTGATTAGTGACTATTGAAGAGTGACGGATGGAGGGTTTTGAAAATGCTTAGTATGTTGACCGTTCTCCTGTTTTTACCAGTGTGAAGTTGGTAAAGATAGCATAGAATTTATGCCATTCCCACGATTGGAAACCCATTACTCCCGCACTCGTGGGGTGTGCTCTGCCAAGTGAGCTAGGTGAACTACTATGGTAAAGTACTATATTGATAAAGTTACTGCATACTCGTGGTGACTTTCTTGGACGTTGGGAAGGGAATCTTGGTAAACCCTTGACGACGGCATTCCATGGCTGAGAACCATTACTACTGAGAACCATTACTACTGAGAACAACGTTGTAAATTCTAAGACACCAAAAACAGAGGTGGAATGCTGGTTTAATCGACGTTATCCCATCTGTCCCCACATAGCAAAATTGTTTGCCTCATCGTTAATGTAAAACATATGATAGTTAGCTGTAATTTCTAAATAGAATTTTGACACGACAGGACACGAGTATGGTCAAGACTTTTGAAAGGGAGTGAGGAAGATTCAATCTGCTTTGATACGGGAACGGTCCTTACCCACAAAATGTTGAATCAGTAACCCGGAAGCCTTCCATGGTCTAAATACTGGGGGTTTTTTAGCTAATAGCGTTTTATTATATTTCAAATCGAGTTCTACCTAATAAGAAGGAATCTTTGCTTTGTTAAGCGGATTACAAGAAGAAAGTTTGTTTTTTTTCTATTTTGTAGGTGGCCAGGGACCACCCCCGGACGATGAAAAGGTAAAGTGGTTATTGTTTGTTTTTACTGGTGTTATTTGCTCTAGTGTCATGCAAAAGGCTGAAGGAGTCACCTAAGTCATGTTAATCACAGCAAAGTAAAATTTATAGATTGATAGATAGAAACAGTGATGAAGGAAGGTCAATTACGCTGGGGTAAATGTTGAACCGCAAGAAAACACTTGTTTCATAATCTTCATTGACTGTTTGTGTTCACGTTGGCTTCACGAGGCAATGTCTTTACCTTAGTCCTATCTTTGTTATTTTACTATATAAGATGGCATGTTGCAAATCATAGCAAATACCCTCAGGGGTGAGGCGATCCGTTTCCACTGGGTTGTAAATTGAGTGAAGCTCAATACGCAGAAATTAACTATGAAACATGCTAGGATACTGATCATATACCCTTTGATAATCCCTTTGTAACGTTTATCTTTCTGGTAATAGTCGAGAAGATGGGCTAGTGGGCTACAGCAATGGGTGCAAACGAAGTGATTTCTGAACGAAGAAAAAATGCGAATGCATTGGCCACCATGACCGGGCTTTGTGTGTAAACTGGGGATTGTTTCTCCACGTTTCGGATTGAAGGCCCCCGTCCTCAGAACTGCAGAACATGCAAACCCTTATTGTATTCCAGTCTGTACATGAAGGGATTTATTAGTACAAAAAGAAACCAAAGCAAAAAACCCCAACAGTTAAAAAATGTGCCTAGTAATTCATCTTAAGCCCGTAGAGAACAGGTTCCAATTCACTTGCCGACATGCATTGCCTTTTTGCTTAATTTTATTAGTTACCCTAACGTTGTGTTGCCAGTGATGACTGACTGTTGCCAGTGATGACTGACTGTTGCCAGTGATGACTTACTGTTGCCAGTGATGACTGACTGTTGCCAGTGATGACTTACTGTTGCCAGTGATGACTTCAGCTAGTGATGGCTTTTGCCGGTGATGACTTTACCTAGTGATAACTTTACCTAATGATAACTGTTGCCAGTGATGACTGTTGCCAGTGATGACTGACTGTTGCCAGTGGTGACTTACCAGATTGGCCATGCATCTAGTTGCTAAGAAATCCGCAAAGTCACACACAGTTCGCTCAGAATGGATTAACTTAGTGATAACGTCATGAAAAAGTAACTTAGTGTGATTCTTCGTTGAGGTCATTTATCACCTCAGTTTTAAATCTAGGATGTGATGGGTGGTTAGTTCCTGGCCTAGACGTAACAAGATGCCACTAAGATAGACTCGAGAAGTTCTTATCCTTAGGTTTTAAGGAATCTGATAGTACTTGGAAATTTTATTGCATATAGAAATATTTTCGTGCCTGTTAGCTTTTTTTTGTAATTTTTAAATTTAAGTGTGTTTTTCTGGGGTTTTTTGCCTCATATCTTGAGTTTGAGAAGCAAGGGTTGGTGACCCGAAAAAGTATTTTGCCCGTACGTAGTCGCCAAGAAAACATTTTTGTTCGCCATTTCGTTTCTAAAGGCACCCAATCGACCTCGCTATCATAGTAATTTTGTTCACAATAGAAAGTTTGTGAATAAATGAATACTGATAGTTTTGATTAGGGATTTTTTGCCCCCAAACCGAAAATCCAATCTTTACACTGAAGAATTCAGGGTTGCCTCAACATCAGTGAAATCAGGGATAATCAGGGAACTTATTTTTGATCTGGGAAAAGCAGGGAGAAAAGTACGGTTTGTCGAAAAATCAGGGAAAATCAGGGAATCGTTTTCGTGAAAAATCAGTGGCAACCCTGGTAATTAACTTCGACGATGCCATTTTCATGTCTAGGTACTCGTCTCTACACTTGGCGATCGTTTAATACATTTTCATGATAGGTATAGAGTGAGAGTCGGAAATGACTGAAGAGTTGGTTTTATTTTCTTGTAGGCTGCTCTCATCATGCAAGTTCTTAGTCTGTCAGAAGAGCAGATAGCATTACTGCCAGAAGATCAGCGACGCAGCATCCAGATGCTGAGGGAGCAAATATCGAGAGGGACGCCATAAACCACAAGACGTAATATCTGAAGTTAGATAGGACTAAATGTATGGATCGATTTAGAGCAGTTCCCTATAAAATATAAACTAATTTGACTGTGTTTGAGGTGTCAGTATTAGACAGTTGTAGAAAAGCTATTTTGCAATAGCGTCATGAGTTTTTAAGTGTAGCTGATGATGTCTGTCAGAAGAACAGATAGCATTACTGCTAGAAGATCAACGACGCAGCATCCAGATACTGAGGGAACAAATATCGGGTGGGGCGCCATAAATCACAAAACGTAATATTTAAAGTTAGACAGAACTAAATGTATGGATGGATTTAGAAACGCTATTTTAGAATAGCGTCATGAGTTTTTAAGTATAGTCGATAATGTGCATTCCAGTTCATAATACAAAGGCGTTATCACTACCAATTGTTCAGGCTTTCCCATTACAGAATCTGTTTTTGTTTTCCTTAGCTGCGAAAAGTCCAGTGATTTCCTGATTAAGGGGAACAAATATTGTAGAGTAGAGACGTATATGCGCTTGGGGCAGTTGATCTCTTGAGTTCTTACATGTTGAGGGTGCCTACAGTTGTGTATGTACGGGGAAGGGGTAGCATCCGGGCCAGGAAAACGAGTATGACTTTTGAGTGGCAATTTGGAAGAATATAACCTAATCACGCGTTTTTAGAAGCAAGATTCTCAGGACTGGCAAAACAGTGTTGCCTCAGGCCTCTGCTCTTTGGCATGCCCCTTCCCTCTCCTTCGGAAGTTCCAGTGTAATCCATTCCGTGTTCATTACCACCTTTTCTCTCGATTAGGATCTGTCGAAATTGGAAAACTGTCAACGAATGATGAGGTTGTTAGGGAAATATTTGTTGATTTTGCGGCAGTGGATAGGGTTTGAAATGGCAATGCTGAAAGTTAGAAATTCTCAATTTCGAATTAGTTTAATTGGACTCCTTATTTTCTGTAACCAGTTTTACGGGCCGCTTCATTCGGTGATTAACGAGGCCTCCTAGATGGCCTTAATTTGACCTGATTTAACCGACTGCCACAATTTCAACTTGTGGTAGCTTTCAGAATATCAGAATACTACCCACTATTCTTTCCAAGACCGATTTTGTGGCTCGAGGGAGATCTACGCTCAACGAGGACTGATGAATTAGGTCTTTTCACCTGATTTTGATAATTGTTATAAACACACGGGTATTATAAACATTCAGTTATCGCTTCCATTTATGTATCTCTCAGGCCTATCATCAACATGTAATAGAGCAACGAACTTATAATTTCAGCGATGCGATTTTCCCTATTGCATTTTAGATTAATAAAATGAATTCGATTTATGGTGATTTATTTAAGATTCACACCTTGCTTGAGTTTGCAATGATAATCTGTCGAGTGAAAGATGCGAACGTATTCTTGAAGGGATTTTAAATTATTCACGGGGTTTAGTTATCCGATACAGCAAGTGAAAACGAGATAGGTAGTCGACATTGTTTAGATGACGCTAAGTTTTGATCCGCTTTGGAACCAGAAATGAGCGCCTTTTTGAAATGGAGACTGATTCCCATTATTATTTAAAGGACTAATACTATTTAAAGGGATATTACCACTTTCAAGCAATATTTGTTTGAAATATGACAATATTGCATGTCGAAAAATGCTTTTGCCCCCAAAATTTACATTCCTGGAATTTTCTTCCGTCGCAGCTTTAGACGAAAAGTCGCGAAGATCCGATTCCGTCACAGAGAGGCATGAAATTTGTCGAAATCGTAAAGCATCAGTTAAATATTTGTTTGAAAATTTTGTACCCTAACTATGCGGAGGGAAAGTGATGACGTCACAAATCAAAAGTTTTAGAATAAGTACAATCTGACTCTAGATATCGAAAGGCAAGCTTGGTATAGGCTGTTTCCCTAAATAGTAGACCTGCAGTGTATATAGTGTTTAAACTAGAGGCGTTTGAATTTTTAAGATCTCTGGTCAAAACTCTGTTGATATTCCTTGGTTCCTTAAGTTAGGAACCAGAATTAAATAATAGGGTTTTGTTAGAGAGATTCAAAACTTTGAAACGTGATATGTAGGTGTTGGTAAAGGGCATCACTCTCAATTTTGGCCACTGACGTTCTCACTGATTGGGTAACATGAAAATTTTCCCCTTAATTCAAAAATTTCAAGATCATGATGTCACACTTTCCCACCGCATTGGTTACTTCATTTGAGTCGTATGTTATGATGCTTGTTAGCATGCATATTAGCATGTTAAATCATATAGTATTTTACTGGGGTTTGACTGTGTTGCATTTGGCTGCACTTGTTTTGCAAATGTTCCCGCTTCCCCGTCAGCTTGTTTTGACTGGCCGTTTTGACATGACTAGAACAAAGAGAACATGTTTACAGGAACATTTTATCGTTTTGTGTTGTTTTGCCCATTATGAGTGATTTACTGGTGACACGTGTAAATATATATGGATTTAAAACTTTTTGTCCTCCTGCCATGTTGTGTATTCATACCCGATATCGATTAATAACTGAGCGTAATTAAGAAGCTGTCTACCTTGAAATGTGGGAAATACAGCATAGTAAGGCGTGAATCATATTGCTTGTTCGTTAAAACCTGACGCCTTTGTATAGCACAGATCGTGCCACGATGCTCGTGCGACGTTTTCTTAATCGTCAATTTTCCGTCGTCAATCGTTGTCGTCTTGCAATGCCTTCTTAAAAGTTTTTCTTTTCTCCGCTAAACCCCCACTAAAGCCCCCCCCCCCCCCCATATGACACGTGACTCGGCTGTGTTCTCAGGTATTTAATACCGTTTCTTTTCTATAACACCGCTGTTGCTTCTCCTTGGTTTCTCCTAGCAAATCGTTTTCCCTTTTCTCTCCTTCGTCTTCTTTTTCGTATCCTCACAATTTGCCTTGTTCACGCATGAGCCCATTTGTTATTACCTTTGTTGGATATCCTTTTTCATTTGCATCTTGTTCGATACCGTAATCCTCTTCAACGTTGTATTTATTTATTTTCCTGAAAATTCGCAAAACTTGTTGCCCTTTACACCTCTCCACTCCTGCCCCAACCCCCAACTCCTGCTTCTTCTTCCTCTTCCTCTTCTTCTTCCTCTTCTTCATCCTCTTCTTCTTCCTCTTCCTCTTCTTCTTCCCCTTCTTCTTCCTCTTCATCTTCCTCTTCATCTTCCTCTTCATCTTCCTCTTTCTCTAATTCTCCTTCTAGAGGCAGAGGCGTACATCCTATCGATTCGGCTAGAGCTGTAATGGGATTTCTTTGTGTTCAACCTCCAGTTGCAGATCTAGGAAGGCATGTGATTACTTTTTCATCGCCAACTCGAATTTTTACATTTTATATCCGATAGGATTTTTTCTGAGGTAAAGCGAAGCGGGCGCATAATTACCTGAAACTTGATGCATACGTAATGCGTCTACTGCAGTATGCTCATGATGCGTACCTCGAAAAGCAAACGAAGCTGCTGATGCCAACCCCTGAGGGTCAACTCATTGGATGTTACGTGGTGCAACTTAACACAAAAAATAGAAACGCATACAGATTCTTCGAGTACTACCCCATGAGAAGGTATATATTTTGCCACTTCGCAATGCCGGGAAGCAAAGGATTGTTGCTCCAATAGAACCGACGATGCAGTGACTGAGTGGGAAAATATACGAAATTACAACCATTATTCTGGCGCAGATGTCAAGGTATCTACTTACACTACCAAAATACCACTATTGACCACAAGTGTATTAGAAGAAGAAATCACAAAGTTGCCGGTGGTAAATACTGAAGAGGTTGAAATGAGTTCTCAATGGCTTACACTTACTGCGTATCTGCTATTATTGCTCCTCGTAGGGACCATTCAAAAAGTACGTTCGTCCAGAGGAGGGGGGCAACGGGAAATGGAACAAAGAAGGAAAATTTTTACGGCGGAGGGGGTAGGAAGAAGAGAAGAGCGTTCGTTTTTTTGCATTTTTCATTTTCATTTGTTTCAAAAATAGTAAGTCATATCTTTGATATTGCCACTACCAGGAAGAAGAACGTCCACATTGATGTCTGCAAACATATAATTACTACTAAAATACTTCTCTTAAAGGTGAAGTCTAAGGTTTATGTTTATCAATGCGTATCCGTTGTTTTGCCCCACAACTGTACATAACTGTGTCCCTTGTTCATTTGCGATGGCGATGAAACTATTACTCATTGCAACAATAATCGGTATGCGTCTAACAAGGAATGAAGTACGCTTTTTATCGTTTTAAAACCTACTTTGCTGACAAATTGGCTCTCCATTCGTGTATTCTTCATTCGTGTAGTATGTTTGGTTCAATGATGCAAATTATCATCCATATTGTCAGCGTATAGATTTTGTAGAACAGCATTTAACGTATAACTGCCAATTTCTCTTTCACGACTGGTGTTGAAATTGCCAAGCACTCAAACCCCTCTTTACTTGTAAAATGTTAGAATAAGCAGTGGAATAATTCTCAAATTCGTTCGCTTGAACACGAGATACATTCAAATTAGTAAATTGTTATTTCGCGTTGTCTGTATGTCGCGATGTCGTTTGCGAATGGTGTGTTGGATGAATGCGAATGAAAACAAGGTCGAAAAGCTCATGAATGGAAGTATGAAACTAATTTGCTTAACCTTGCCAGATACGATTGCTTTTCTTACTCTTTGGCCAAAGATGTCCTTACGGGGGGAGGGGGCGTTCAAGTCAAGGTGAAAGCGAACGTTCGTAAGGGTAGGTGGTCTGACCAAAACGATTGTAGACGAACATGACGTGTGGAGGCGGTGAAAAATGGTCGAAAATTAGCGAACGTACTTTTTGAACGGTCCCCTACTGGAAACCAGCGACATACTTAGGAGAGAACCCTAACTATTTTGGGACCAACCTCAAGACGGTTTTACTGTGGTTTCCCGTCACTGATTTTATGAAGTTATGTGAGAGAAGCAATCCCAATATTGAAATTTCTGCTGGGTATACAAAGCCCACAATCATTTATGTAGAGTTACACTCGAACAACATGTTTTGGGAATGAGAGAGACGGGCATGCTCATTTCTTAATTTTAAAAGTCACTGTAAGAGCTTTCTGACTTTATTGTTTTAAAACGGTTTATCTCAGTAGTCTGGGGCGAATTGCCGCCTCCAAGTTGGTTTTATAGTGCGTAATTCATGTTTTATCGTGTACTTAGGATAATAGCAATATCGGCTTGCTTGCTCATCAGGGAGGGGGTGGGGATAGTAGAAGAATAGGGTGGAGTATGATAGAGAAAACTGAAGTGATACAGCAGAGAGGATTTTGAATTATGGGAACCAAATTCAGAACCCCTGCAGATAACACTCATCATAATCATGTTCCGGGTATTTATACATTGATTCACATCCCTAATAATCAGTGCCATGATATGGAATATACAATTACTGTATCAATGCTATGAACGCCTATGTCTCGCGTCATTCTTGAGTCTCGCAAAGCCCGCTTCCAGCAGCTTATGAATTAATGCAGGGGTACAATGTCCCACCGCAACTTCCCCCTTAATCAAAAGCATAGTAAATCAAGTCGATGAACATAACTGGGAATCACACAAGCTATCCTTGATCTAGTTTCAAACGTCTCGTCCGTTGGCGCACAACCTGCCTTAGTAAGGCCCATGTCGATGGGGGGAATAAACGGCAAGCGCCTCCAGAAGGACAAACGTCACCGGTCCAAAAGATATGATTACATGAAACCCATACGGATATCGAACTCCTTATCGTTCGTTCAGTGTTTTGATCATTATGGTATATCACACCTTGATATTACCAGCAGGGGCGTACAGAAGTGTGCGACAACGATCACCCGTATTCGCGCAAACAATGGATAATTAAGTGTCCGAAATATGGCTATTCATATATTTCAAAATATCTAACTTATAACTTACGTTTCGCATTTGTCTAAATACTGTAAATTCAGTTTTCAAATTCTGATATCATTATCAGTGCTTGTTATGGAAAAGGGACAGCATCTTTTACTCACGCCTTTTTACGGAAAGATGGTGGCTAAAAAGTGATAACCAAATGGCTTGTCGGAATCGTCACTTATGAACAAGTTATGCTCAGGCATATTGCTGCCACATAACGACTTCTGCTATCACGAGATGCCTGTCACTTCGACATTCTCGTCCGAGATTTCATGAAATTGAATCAGTAAGAACAAGATATACAGCGATTGATGTCCGCAACTACGAGGTGCGACCAATGGTTTCTCAATCACAAGGAGTGTGTGATAATCTGCATTCCTGACTCAAGAAGGTAAAGCTAACGCCTCGACTACATTGGTCGTAAATCAGAATCCCGTTGATGACATGATTTCTATTTCTCTTGTAGTCAGTTATCCTACATATAAACCGCCATGGTCTAGTCCATGAGTTCCTTGCCTTCAGTTCAAGAGGGTCAAGAGGGTCAGGGTTCAAATGCCGGAAGGACGTTTGTGGTGTCAGGAAGGGCATCCTGTCTTAAAGTGCTCTATACTCCTGTAGCAAGTCTCATGTACATGGGCACCATGTACACGTCTGTACGAAATTTTCGGAACCGCAATGATCAGTCACAATTACAAGTGTGAAAAGTTGAATCCCGAATCCGAAACTGTTCCATCCCAACCAAGTCCGATTCTCTGCAAGTCCAAAAATCTTTCCTATTACTATTAGAAATTTTCCGATATCAATGCTCCGAAACAGACTTTTCTCAAACTTTCTCGATATCCCACTAATTACACAGAATCATGATCCAATGTGCGAGTCATTACCGTCAGCGCAGCAGCATTAAAATAAAACCCCAACATCTGTAATCAACAATCTAATTGGCCACACGCTTCTGAAGGTCATGGCACAAAACTAAAAGCATCGCATGGAACAGTGCAACAACGTTGTGCTGAAAGCTATTTCATCCAATATTCCAGAAGGTGCAATCGTCAGCAATAGGGTCTCCCTCTACAATTCACATGCTGATTAGTGATCCTCCTAAGAAGTCAAAACACACCATGCACTATCAACTCCGCTTATTAAAGTGTACCTACAGTGGTTGGAATTTTTTGACATTTTGTTCAGCAAAAAGAATAGACGGAGGCTTTCCAGTTCGGTACAAGTCAGTGCAATAAACAAAGTATTAAAAATTTCTGACCACTGGAGGTACACTTTAATATACAAAACGAGAGTGCATACAAACGTTTGCATCCCATTTCTGTCGATGCTAACCTGTGGCTTGCGAGAAGTAGACTTCTAGTACAACGTTTTGTTATTTCTTACATTACTTTGCGCTCCTCCACGATGCCGTAATACTGCATTGCCAAAGTAAGAAAGCCAGTCTATTTATAAGATGAAGATTTTAACATAAAAATACAAATGTAACGTTATTCCAAATGATTGTCATTTTAAAACCATATCCTCATCTCCACCTACAATAATCAAGAAAACAACAAAAATACCTAAATTCACAGTTACTACGTGGAATTCCAGCTTTATCACCGAATGTAAATGAATGTGAGTATACATGCATGATATACAGCGTCTAATATAAACGTTCTGAAAATATATTATGCAAAAATTTAAAGGAACAAAATTCGAAGGCACAAAAAACCAGAACACGGTGCGAGGGACGTACGCAAAATAGCTCATGTGGTAGAGCAACACGCCGCGAATGCGTGGGTTCCGGGTTCGAATCCCGGTGGTGACATTTTTACCTTTCACTAGTATCTCTTACTGTAAATGTAGCGGAAATATATCGGGCAATTCTTGGTTGTTAGAATCCGCGAAAATCAAACGCGCGGTAACATTAGTTTGGGACTGGCATCACTTCTGTTTCAGGGTGCTACGAAAGGTTAGAAGTATGCCCGCTAGGTGAGTCTTGCGGCATATTATATGGGCATATGGGAAGAATGTACATCAGAATAATTGGGAATGTAATAATAAAAACAACTTAATATTTGCATCAAAATAAGTAAGGTATAAACTTAAAACCAAAAATTTAGGGATGGAGGATACCATAACAAAAAAACTGAAAGTTCGTCAGCAGCAGCGAGGATATGCTTTGGAGATGACCATTGACTCCCTGGGAAACAAATGAAGCAGCGCCGGTAATATTTGCAGAAGACTCAGTGTTTAATCACTGGTGACTACAAAGGCTTCTTTGGGCATATCATTAAAGAGGGAAAACCTGTTGGTGAAAGGGTGTGGAGCCAATATAAGGTCAAGTAGCATTCTCAAGGACGTAAAGTAGTCTTCATGAACAACGCTATTGAGATCAATGCGTGAATCAACATATACAGCCTTGCGTGTGGAGGGGAGTATGCCTCTATGTGTGCAAGTGCGTGAACGGGGTAGGTGTAAGTAAGTGTGAAAAATAATGATCTTCATAGTAATTGGCACTTGGTGCTTCAGCGGATTTGGGGTGAATTTAATATGGACGAAGTAAAGTGTTTAAACGAGTGATTCCTTTCAGTTCTTACCATATGATTCTAGTTCTGACACGATTTGCTAGTACTAGTCAATAACCAAATGTGACATATGCTAGACAATAACGATAAAAGAAGAGACATGGATACAGAAGTATAGAAAAAACCCTCTCAAAGTGAGTAGATCGTCTCCGAGAATGAAAGCATTGCAAGTTCAATTATGATGTTAACTTACGATGATGAAGTCCCATCCTCTGGTGAATATTCGCTGATTTTTCACAGCTTTTTAGTTAGTTGCGATGGACCTAAAAGTTTTAAAACTTATGATCAACTAAAAATCTGTCAACTAAGAGATCCCTTACAAGCCGATAAGCAGTAAAGCTACCAAATACGTGTAACCTTATACCAAACCGGGCTGTGCCATGGTGGTGCTCTTAGCGTGTGGCTGTCTTTCTTCTGCAATTTCTCAGTAACCAAAAAAGATACAAAGCTGAAACTAAGAGTACCTTCTCAACATTTAACTGTTTGTCATCACATCACATCATTTTAAAGTGAAGATAGTCACCTTTTGCACATTTTTTCATGTTTGTCTCCTTTAGAGACGATAATAAAGGTGCAAGATCATTTTTTTCTATTTACAGAGACTATTTGATTAAGATATATAACGAGAAGATCACGACCTAAATACTCAAAAATATTTGTTTCGTTGATCAAAATACTCTAAGCAAACGCAAACGATGATGTTATCATATTTCTACCACGTGATTGATTTCACGGGTTTTATATAGGTTTGAGTTTGATAGCGAGACAGCCCATCTCCCCTGCACCTTAGAACTCCACCTGGAGTGGGGGTAATAATACTAATTGGGTAGATGGGGAACTCACAAAGAATGCCCGTTAATTTCGACTACGTCATCATCCTACACCATCTTGCCACACTCTTTAGAGGCTAATGTTCACAACAAGCGAATAGCCATCTGTTAAAAAATGCCAAAACTCCCAACTGGTAACGTCTATTTTGAGCCCTTAAATGACTGCCGATAAATAACCAGTCACAACTCCCGGAGTTTTGAAAAGGGTCCATAATACACCAATTTCACAGTCTCATATCATTAAGAAGGCTCCCTACGCTGCATCCAAGTAATGCATACAAGTTTCGTAACAAAGCAAAATAAATACACAAATTGATTACTTCCCTGACGCCTACTGTACCGCAGTCAGTCATTGGAAACCTATAGGTACTCGGCAATTTGATCGGTAAAGCGGAACGAACCCGCTATATATTCTTCAAGCAATTTGTCGTCAGCAAGTGATTTCGAAATGCTAACTACATATACTACGTCCAAAACTACGAAAATAAATCTTATAATCCTCTGATTACCAATTGTGCCCATAATTATACCACTAAAGGATATTTTACAGTTCTAAAAACTGGTTCCAACCTCAATATCTTCCTTATTTATTCTGCTGTCTCGTACAAAACACAGAAGTACGGAAAATTATAATTTACATAACATGCTTTCGCCATCCTTCAGTAATGGCCTCACGCGATGGCGATGTATTCTTGAATGCCTCGTGCTCTTTGGCAGCTGCCATGTAGGCATGAAAATGTGGAACTTCATCTGGGACTTTGAACTTCTTATAATGATCCAGCGCAATTTCCAAATGCAGAAGCTTCGGTAAGAGGTCACAGTCTGGATGTTTAAGATCATCTCCATCCAGGAAGGCGCCAGGGCTACTGTCTGATCCCAAGAAAGCATCAAGCTTGCGGAGTTCTTCCATCAGTGAATTCTGTAACTTCTCGTCGCTATCCTTTACCTTATTCTTCAAGTAAGCTGAAAACCGTTGAAATATCTTTCCGCCAATAGTATTTGCCGTCGTGTTCCCTGACCGTAATTCCGGGTCCGGCCATGTTTTGTCGAGATATGCGGCAATGTCATTCGAGTTTGCTATTACCGTTTCCCCGTGTTTTAGAATGGGAACTTTCGACGGTACTCCTGAGGTCTGACAGAATTCCTCAAATGCCTTCGGCTTAATCGTCAAGTTGATCGGATAGTAATCACAAGGTATGTTTTTAAGTTTCAAGATCATCATTATTCTATGGCTGAAAGGACAGTCGCCAAGTCCGACGCCATTTTTGGCATTTGCCTGGAACAAAGAGAGATGATAAAACATATCATAGCAAATCCTGGTAATGTTTTCTGCTTAAACAACCTCTTCCTGTTGAACAAAGAGTAAGCTACAGAAAATGATATATGGGGCGTATCTAAATGCGCCTATTGTAATAGTTCCAGCGGTCCTAAGAGGATAACAGCGCCAAGAGCCTCTCTTTGATAAGTGCCGTGCTGGCAGTCATAATCATTACGTTCGCATATCGTATAGAGCATCAAGATCGCAAAAGCATAGCGAAACAATTTTTGTGCATAAAATAGTATTCGTCTGAAAGTCTTCGGAGTACTAATCGTCAGAGTAGGATAAAAAAAGGAAAGAAAACTTATACGCAGCAGTGTTTTCAAAAGATCCAATAACATTAATTTGGACTTCATGGTTAGTTTACAAATATGTGATCAACCGTAAAGGCCCAATTACAAATCAAATACTCTTGTCTGGTTCCTCGCGACTATGTAGACTGACAAAGAAAAGGAGATGTCGTGGAAAAGGTACTAACAGACGCGTCAAAGACCAAGTCATGAAACTAGCTCCATATGTCCTCGATGATGTGAACAGAACGTTTTGGGGGTTTTTTAAAGGTCTTAACACCGTCCACTCCCCTTCATAGGGGCTACGGCAGTGTCCATGTACATGTGACTTGCTACTGGAGCATAGAGCACTTTAAGACCGGATGCCCTTCCTGGTGTTACTTAATGGCCCTTCCAGGATTTGAACCCTGACTCTCTAGACCCACTTGATCTGAAAGCAAGGGACTTATCCACTAGACCACGGCGGCTCAAAAGTCAATAACTTACATAGGTGATATCAAGTTCGAATTTCTGTCGATATCTCAGTTGCAATATTTACAGCTTGATAGCTTCTGGAGAAGCAAAACATGAGGAAAACAGCTGCACTTCACCTTTGTTGTTCAGAAGAAGGCATTTGATTGTTTCCCTCTTCGAGTATTGAAGTGGCCTATGCAAATATTAGAAGTGGGTGAATGGACTACATATATAGTTTACGACCTGCATGATGGTACTAACAACAGAGTGTTCATTTATTTAGAGTAGTGGTGAGTAACTTTAAACCAATATGGGGAGTTCATCAAGTCTCATTCTTAGGATTACTCACATTTAAAATAGATACAAACAGGATGTCCTTGGGAGGTGCTGTAAGCAGACAGCCAGCTCAATTTTGTTGGAATTTGAAGCTATTTGAAGGCTTCATAAAAAAGAAAAGAGAATAGGAAACTAGACATGGGAAAAGCTGTGATCTTGCCATCTGCGCCAATGGAGAGACAATGAAACATCTGTGTGCACTTTACTGCAAGGGAGGTGGCAGCAACTTCATATACTTTTCCTAATATAAAGTCAGTTTCAAGAGGAGAGGAGAGGAGTTTCAAGGTTGTCGTCGTCGTCGTCGTCGTCGTCATCGTCATCATCATCATCATCATCATCATCATCATCATCATTATCATCATCATCATCATCATCATCATCATCATCATCATCATCTACGTTTAACGTCGATTTCCATGCTAGCATGGCTTATATAATATGCAATAGAAAAGATCAGATGAGATACAACAGACCATCCTGAAATGGACGTGTCAAGCAAGTTAAAGCTACCTCAAGTAGACCATTGAAGTCAAAGAGAAAGAAATAACTGCTCCAGAGTGGCCTAAGGAAATGTTGGAGAAGATCATCCAGGATGACAAAAAGGCATCTGGAATGACAGAGCTAGACGAACTGTCCCATCATAGATGGTGATGGCCAAGTCACAACAAACCTAATCCCACAATCAAACACAAAAATGAAACTGTTAACTATTCTCTGTGAAAAAACTACGTCTTGGAAACAGTGGTGAGTACTTGGGGGATCTTTCCTTTCGAGTCGAAAAGGATTAATATTTTACAAAAATCTAAAGTAATAGTAGTAAAGACAACAGTAAAGACATATAGTAAACACAACACATTTTCAGTAAGGATATTCAATTGATTAAAAATTCACATAAGTTTCAAATTTAAGTCTTTATTAAGTTAAATAATGGGCGTGCCCTTGTCGACAGGCCAAAATTTGCTTTTGCCCTCTCCTCCTTCCAAAACACAGCTGCCCAATGTCTGCCCCTACTTGGAATTATACTATATAAAAGAGGAAGCACTTCATCTTGGCTGCAAAATACCTTCTACCTTCTCTACAGCACTTTCATGACTTATCATTTCATATAAAATTCTTCAATTGCCTCTTATGTGAATATAACAGAAATGTAAATCAATGAACAGCTCAAAAGGACCACGTTTATGGGTGAAATGGTAATAATATTTGGTGTGGCTAGAAGCCATGACCTGTAAATGACAAAAAGGAATAGAGATGACCAGTGTTGTCTTTGAACAACTTCAACCAACAAAGCCACAAAGTAGTAGACCTTACTTGCCTCTTTTTACATTCTAGTTGTACGTAGATGAATGATAAAAGTTCTCTTGATGCCTCAGGCTCGTATGTTGTGTATGCAAAGTGCAAGTGTGATGTCACAATTTTAAAAATGTTTGAATTACGGAAAAAATACTCAATATTCATGTAGCCCTATTAGTGAGAACGTCAATGGCCAAA
>JAAAKL020006774.1:0-17626 GCA_010016065.2 Carybdea cf. marsupialis auct. non (Linnaeus, 1758) | reverse complement strand
TGGTGTGGGGGCTTTTCTCTTCCATTCAAGATGAAAACATCGTTGGCTGTGGGGGGGGGGGGGTTGGTTGGGGGGGGGGGGGGGGTGGGGGGGGGGGGGTTGTAAAACTGCCCTTTCCCTAATTTACAGATTTCAACTTGAGATAACACCGACCACGGCCAGCACTGTGTAAGAGACCGGTTTAGCCGGGGGGGGGGGCGGGTGTCCTTGTCACAAGGGCGTGACGGCCTATAATGCTACAAAAGTAGATTGGCTACAATCTGATGAATTCTTAAAATTTACATCTATTCAAAAATTCAATAATTCAACCTTCAAACGACAAATACAATACGTTGGGCGAATGAAAAGAAATGGAAATGTCAAATACCGACAATTATTGGGTATTTAAAGAAACATTATCTTGGGATCATCTAAAACTTTAGTAACAAATTCTACACCAAGCTATTTGGTCAAAACACCACAGATCTGTGTATCAAGCCATTTGGCTCACTAAGTCACAATTTTTACATAATATCTACGGACGCAATGCCATTCAACTACATTTAAAACGCGAATTGTCAGAAAGTGTCCTGAGAGACCTGGTCATCTATGATTTAAATTAACACTGGCGCTTTTAAGTCATGTTGTGAAGTTGAGCAAGTAAAAGCTTTAAATGTACTGCAGCCCTTTGGTTCTCACCGTCTTTGTATCTCACGGACACTGAGATCTCCACTAGAAAAAGGGCGAACGACAAACAATAGCAGCGTAACAAATGGACCAGGAAGAGAGGGTGCTCATATCGACGCTTAAGTTGACATAATCTCATCTTTGGTTTACTCTTTGTCCCGAAAATTTCTGGTTTTTTGTCCTGTGACCAGGCAACGGCCATCAACTTCTAAGAATTCATTCCACCTATGTGTCCTTCTAAGTGACCATACCATGTTCTCAACACAGAATTTACCATGCGTAGAAATAACTGCTAAACGTAGTATCCCTTCACAAACACAAGTTGTGCGTATAGCTGATAATACTATTGAAACTGAAACAGGTACGAAGTTAACAACTTGTAACTATAGAGCGCCGATGTAACACCTGTATACTCGAACATCAGCGCAACTCAACATCTGTTGCAAACGTCTTGCTGAGAAACTTGCAAATAAAACAGAAATCACTAATCTGGCGTCAATAATTTGGCTTTGCGCACGCGCCCGAACGAAATATGAGTGCCCTAAAAGTGTACATAACATCTTTGTACATCTCCTCTGGTATCCACGTGTTAAAGTAGCACTGAGACCATCAATATGATGCTCATAGTTTAAAGTGTCGTCACATCTCACAAGTTGACGGGATTTCACCGGAACAACACAATTACACATGTACACTGCAGTGGTTACCAAAAATCTATTCTGAACCATGGGTGTCGTACCCATTTCGCTTCGTAGTTCTTTGATAATATTAAATGCATATACATTACATAGAACAATTTAAATATTTTAAAGTCTCACAAGCACGTTATGAATTTCCACAACGACTGCTGTACAACACACTATTACTAGAATTCGTCGAAATATATCCAATATTGATTTGTTATGGCAGTTTCGTCTCATAGGGAGGTTTCATTCCGTGAGTTGCGGTCCTCTTCCAGTAATGCTATCCTTTCCTTCAAAATACGCACCTGCAAAAATAGAAGCAAACACTTCAAATGCCGAATCCGTTGATTCTTCTAACGTAAGAAATTATAACAATTGTCGCATCTTGAAAAATGAAACAATCAAACTCCATAGTTTTGGAGAACAGAAATACTCTTTTATGGTTTGAAAAAACATAGGACTACAGACAACGTTAAGGACCTCTTTCAGTATCAAAAAACCAGCATAATGGACGGCAGTCGTTCTGCAACTTGTGTCGGACGTATAACTATAACAAACAGAACTTGATACCTTCTATAATCAAGGCAGGTATAACATATGGTAAGCGAGCCATATCCACTAACCGTCAATATGATCTATGAATGCCATAAGTTACATATCAACAACGCTACGAGTGCCTCAGTCCACGCTATAGTGATGTTTTTGTATCTTAGTTGACAACTTTATGATCATTACAATGGTAATGATGATAAATATAATGATATATGATAAGAATAAGACGTGTAACATTGATTTATGACTGCTAACTATCAACATGAAAAATATGAATAAGGCATTACATTCCTGATAACTATATGAAATTGACAAAACAAAGAAGTTTGTAAATATCTGACCTGCTCCTGGTGTTTCTCTGCCATGCTTATCAACTGTACCTCGAATTTTTTAAGTCTTGATGCATGCTTCTTTTTCGCTTTTTCATACGCTGCTACTAAAGCACCATTGGCTCTCTTGAGATCATTGATGTACTCAGCTGTTTGAGAATGCCTGAAAAACACATTTAACGAAGAATGATAATCGGAATCCGCAAAGAAATCGATGCAAGAATAATTCGTTTGGATAAAATCTAGTATGAATCATGGTTTACTCAATAGAGTCAACATCTTGATGTGGAAATCGAAAGTACAGTTTCCTAGGATCTTGAAACGAGATTCTAATATCGAAAACCTGGCAACTAACCAAGATTTTGACATGATAACACTCTAAATAACCAAAAAGCTCAATTTCTAGTAATATTTCGGGCCATATACTCTATTGTGGTGTAAAGAGGACCTCTTGGCTCACTTAATCATGATTTTGACATCATCTCTTTTAAAACAATCAAATAATAAAACGTCCTTTATCGTATTACCGATAAATCAAGATCACATACAGAGAATTTCAACCAAATCCAAGGCAGTGATTCCCAAACTTTTCCAGATTGTCGCTCCCTCAGTGATCAGATAGCTCCATCGTTGGCCCCTTTCTATCACAATAGAGACAACAGACCAAATTTTGAACTATTCTCATAGTTCAAACAGCACATGTTGTTACTAGATGTAAATGTATTTTTCAGTACAATTTTAAACGTATTGATAGTTTAGGGAGAGTTCCTGATTTCGGGTGCAAATTCAGTCAGATATAGGCGTAAGTCTACCGCCCTCTTCAAAAACATTTTGGCCCCTCGGGGCGTTCGGAAACACTGTGCTAGGGCATTCCCTCGACCTCTTGTCACCCAAATGAACCAGTTAAAGTGAGGAATACTTAACAGGACGTTTGAGTAAAAGGCGATATCCTTATGTATTGTGTCATACGTAACGTGACAATTAATACAATAAGGATATAAGTGACAAGAGCCTATTTAGCAACGTTTATCTATAATCTATTTATCTTGTCGTTCATCTCGTCATAGTTAAACTCGGATATGATTGATTGATAGGGCAAAGCCCCTTAACGAAACGCCCCTTCTATTCGCGATATCTATAGATTGTGAATCATCTGGTGTGAAGATCACAGTGTCCTCTTCATTTCCCTGGGGTTGCGTCTGCCTGCATACTTAATTTTCACGAAACAGAACTTCAAGATAGATAAATAGAGCAGGATGCCATTGTACACAAAATCAAGCAACTGTTTCATGTTGACTATCCTACGCTTTCTAATGAAATCTGAACAAACTTTGATACTGCCATTGCATATCCATAATGAATAAATGGACCCGTTTGTTTTCTTCAAAATCATATGGTAATCTTCAAACTCTCTGTTCCTGAATAATAAAAGATCCTTTCACACTTTTTAACGCTCTTTTTATCTAAGTTGGTTGCTATGATTTGAGATCCCTTATCGCTGTTGCCATACCAGACAGGTGATGCCAAATTTACTAACCTTATTTCCGAGTTTTTGGACAATTTCTCCAGAGTTTCCACTAATTCTTGTATACGCACTTTAAGTTTCTTTTCTCGTCGTGCAGCCTCGTAAAGATCAACTGGAATATCTTCCTCAGATCCTCTTAACTGTTCTGTTGTCATAGATGGTGTCCCATTACCACTACTGGTCCCCGACTTCTCATCATCTTCCTGAAATATCAGAAACAATGGTGACTGCTTAAAATGGAAATACGGAAACAAGAAACTTCAAATGTTAAAAACGGAAGAAATTGGGCTTTTATAAAAAACCATCTTACGTCAAGAAACGTTTACCTTACATATGAGACGGGAGATCTTAAACTGAAGTCACAGACAAAACCAACACCCCACTTTAATGAGCTACTAACACTATTGTAGCAAGAAGTGATTAACACTCGCATCTATGACCAAATATTGACAACCTCTTCCTACCATTGCTAGAACTCATCTCCCTAATTCCAACAAGATGAAAGACTAAGTAAAACTTAATCCACATCAGGGAATCAAACCGCAGAACGCAACACCACCAAACATGTAAACCGGCTATTTGGAAGCTTACGAATCAGTTAAGTATGGTAAGAACATGAGGAAAACCTACAAGATATCAAGAAATGAAATCGAACATTTTCTTTCAAGCTGTACAGTTAAGTTTACGATTATTGCTGGCATGAGATAGTTAAGCATCAAACCAGGCTCATGATGAAAAGAGCGAAGCAATATCACGAAACATTACTAGTTTTAGAACAGCATTAAAAAACTAAGAGAGCCAAAAGATAATTATTACCATTAACATTATCGGTTATCAAATAAATTACAAAGAACTGTAAAGTAAAAAATATAAATAAAATAAGAAAACTGTTAACGCATTTAACGCAGTGCAAGCACATGCAACATAGCATTAAACCCATTTTAACTACCGATGTAAACTGTTACGAACTAAGCCACCGTGAATCTAAAAGCGTTCAAAACAAGGCCACAGTTGCCTTTCTCAACTTTATTGCAAAGAGTGAAAACACATGTAAATGCTGTAAGCGGTGGTACACCCATGAAGCCATTTCACAGTGCATAGACATGACTCATGCCCACGCAGCATCTACATATTCGCAAAGCCTGCATCGGTAGTAATCTTACCTGTATCATGCCTCGAATGTTCTTTCCATCCTTTAACAGCTGCTTCCTTTTTCGTATCTGCTCCCTCACTTCACTCTTCAGGTGTTCAATATGTACAATGTAAGCTTGTTCTTGGGCTTCCCTCGAACCAAGCTTCAGTTCCAAAGCTTTCTTTTCCTTTTCAAGTAAATAAATCCGATGTTTCAGTTCTGCGCGTTCTTCTTTTAACGCTTGCATTTCCTGGAATATCACAACTGTCTCAATATCTAAATTTCGATCTTGTTTCGGCATTTCCATACCAAACGAATCAACTGGTTTCAACACATCGTGAATGCTCTCCAGTTCCATTACCGTCGACTCAACTGTGTGTCTTTCAGTTTTAAGTACTTGGATATATTCTCGTAAGCGAGATTCCTCTTCCTTCGTCAATGTATCGACATTTCCAGAAGAATTCTGTGAGCTCCCTGTGCTCGTACGACTCTTATAGCTTAGCTCATCTAGTTCACACGCCGCAACAACCCCTACACTGGCGGCTGCTTGACTGGAATAAAAATTCTCGTACTTCTTATCAAGTTTATGGAGTAACAATTTAGCATGCGCTTCCGCATCGCGTCGCTTTTGCGACTGTCGGTACAACGTTACGCCATCCTCGTCCTCATGAAAATACTCCTCACCATACGCAATCTGGTAATGTGAATTCGACGTATGCGATGACGCCATTGAGGCGTTCGATTTTGACGAATGGGTACTTGTAAGGGACTTCAGTGTATCAGTATTGCAGTTACCGTTTGAACTTGTAGCTTGAAAATTTGCTAACATGAGTCCCGATTCTGCTTCCTGCAGCTGTAACAACGCCTCGTAGGCTTCAATGAGTTCGTCCATATTCTGCAGAGCGAGCGATAAGGCAGTGTTATTACTCTCATATTTCCCAACAAGTATACTCGATCTCTCGCAATTTCCTTTTGATTCCTCCAGACAGAGTTGCAATAGATCATTCTGAGATTTCAAGTGAGATAATTTGCTAGTTAGTTTTTCAATTTCAAGATTAAGCTCACGACTCGTGTCGCTAACCTCGGACTCATAATGAGAAGCAAGTGCTATGAAGACTTGATCAAGCTGTCTATACATCAGCAAGGTCTGTAATAAAGTCTCGGGAATTCGATTGTGTAAACAACGGGCCTAAAAATGAAAAGGAACACAAAAGGTTAACCATACTTGCTGAAAAACAGTCTTAAGATGTCGTCGTCGGTTGATGGAGATACGACTGCTAAAGAGGAGTGTAAGGTAAAGGAAAAGATGACTCAATGACTGAGTTAATCTTAAATGGACTCCTGATAATGACCAACTCACTAACAAGCGAAAGAATTAACTAAGGTGAATACCTAAAGAATGAACAAACTGATCTAAGTTACTTAAGAAATAACTTCTCTAATAATTATCAAATAAAGTACCTCATTTACATAGCTAATAAAGAAATTGAGGTAAATAACTGACGACGGAAATTTGGAATAGGTAACCTAATAAGGAGTAACTAACATAGGATATATATCAATCAATTATGGAACGAAAGAAGTAAACAACTGACATGAATGACATAGCCTAGCTACTTCTGTAACAAACTTAACAAGGGTAAGTAACTACTTAATTCCTTTACTTGATCAATTGATCTGAGCCTCTACTATAAATATACACATCTTTTTGTGAGTAAAGAAGCTCAGATCGGACACTAAAATTAGCTACAAAAGGAATTAGTTTCTTGTTGGAGGAGAATCAAGCTTGTACATATTGTTCCAAAGTACATCCGAAACAGCGAAAACATTTTAGTACTGAAAAGAGTTTCCTCCTCTGACATTCCTCAGAGTACAACATCGTCAGAATCTAAATTAAGAAAAAATCAATGAAACTTAACCCAACTGTGTTTTAAAAGTAACCAATCAGAACTCTGAGTGCCACATTGGTGTTGTTTTCACCAATCAGTATCTGTGGAACTGAATGGTTAACCGAAGAGGCCCAATCAAAAGACAAATTCTTTTTGTCTACAAAGCAACGGTTTCTTGCATTGATGTGGAAATTGGATGTATCGGAAACATTGAAAGCATCACGTCAAGATGTATACTGCCGATAAACAATCATATAACTGACACTGACATCATGATGAAATTGCAAGAAACAGCGACAACATTGTGCTTCATTGATATTTTATCTGATAATTCAAGTCATTAGAATCGAGGCAAAAAACATGACAAACTAGCTGTGATTCATGGAGAAGTCGGCATCAATTAAGCTTCTGTGCATCGACCATGGCCACGAAAAGGGGTACATTATTTGGACTTTCCTGTCTCGAATGAATACTGATTCCATAGCACCCAAATAAAAAGGAGGCATTGTCCAGGCTATAATGTGAAAGGGATCAGCCACATACATTTTCGTACAATCTAGGTCAAGCTAGGGCTGTCCTCTTGCAGAATCACATTGCGTCATGGTACTTTACCGTTGAAATGCCGTGACACAACTTTTCTGAACTTACAAGCATTTGACAAAAGAAAACAATAATCATTACCAGTGCCTTTGACAGTTCTGAGGAATTTCCCTCGTCTCCAACAGAAGACCCAAGGTCACTTGATGACTTGATCCCTTGCCGCGGTAACGATGAGTAAGGGCTTGATGGGTATTTAGGAGGCACAGGAGTAAAGGGGGATGAGGCAGAAGTATGGAATGTTCCATTGGACGAATGTGTTTGAAGAGACATTTTCCTTGATGCGCTAGGGGACTGCGAAACAAGGTTATTAGAGCCAGAAAAGGACTTGGATCTAGTGTTGGTTCCTAAGGTGGGCGAGGGGGATTCTGGGACGGGAGAAGGAAGCGGGGACGGCACTGAGGTGAAGCTTTTTCTGTCCAATGCATCTTGGAGGCTTCGTGTCTAAAAAAAAATAAGAAGAAAAAAAAATAAGTGAGGATACTATAGCACGAAGATTACAATCCTTAATCTAAAACTTCAATAGAAAGAAACCGCTGTGTAATTGAGGCCGATAACTGCAGGCTCTGACGCATCAGCAGTCGGTAAACTGAAATAGAAACTAAATCTCCTACACGCTTTTATTGTCGACGATATTCTATACACATTGCCGAAACTGGAGTATTGTTAGAGTAAACAATGGAGGCAAATCCTAAAAACCTTCTTCTGCATTTAATGGCTTAGTGAAGGAGAGATATCAGTTGGATACTAAATAACGGTATCGAAACGAAGAGAACCACTGTTCAATTGAGCATTATCTTTCATTGATTTATAAAAAAGGGGTTCACACATTCACTCATTGCTAAGAGATTTCTTGATGGAAATTCAATAATATTCGTGCAAATTTTTCCTACAGCCTTGCCACGAAGATCTCTGACAGACATGAAAACTAGTTTTGGCTTACTCACCCGTCGGCGTAATTTTTCCCGTTCGTCGCGAATCGAAGAATTAGACGTTCGCAAATCCTCCAGCTCCTGTTCCGCTTTCTCCAGCCTCGTTTTAAATAGATCACGCTCTTTGTGTAATGCGTTAATTTCCTGAAAGAAAAATGATTCTATGAAACGAGGGCTTTCCAAACTAAGAAGATACAAAAGTGTATTGCATCTTATAATCGAAGCAGTGGCTTTAGTCATAAATTACTTTTATGTCTACTTTTGCCGTCATTGGTCTCTATCGTTTAGTTACGGGAATTTACTCTCAGCGAATACGACAGTCATCAAATTTATACTTCCTTTGAGCAGATAAACTCATAATAAACTAAATCAAAATTTTACATGGCCCCGTAAAACAGATGGGCACCCATCAAATGTTAAATTTCCTTAAAATTCAACATAATCATGATGTTTATCATAGAATTCAACACGGAGCGTTTGGGACAGCCAACAAATAACATCTGCAGTTACATTAAAATATCAAGAGATTTCCTAGACTATTGGTATATACAGACCGAAACATGTGCACTATGGCTCCCTTAAAGAAAAAGGCGTATCTTCTACAAGCTTAAAACCTTGAGGGTAAAAACAAACGTTACGCTCCAACATTTAATCATGTGCTTGCAACAAGTAGAAATAGTGGAAGGCTTTTATCTGACCTATCGAGGAGAAGAATCATGAATTTTGACTTATCTATTCTGTGCAAACACAAGTTAAAGTGAAGTAATAACGGCCAATCAAGTCTTACTAAATCTCTTTAGCAAAGTCGGAGAATACTATGTGACGACGTTTTAACCCAATCATTAAAATAAAATCGATTCTCCATGTGCACATGTTCCAAAGCTTATCTGGAAATTCAGGAAAACCTTGATCGGAAATGACTAAGTGTGCACCTGAGCAGGCCTCGACCACAAAGAAACATTGATTACTGTAGTTTAATCTTTTTCTAAGAAGCATTCAAAGAGAGATTAGGATTTCCAAGCCGTTTTATGGTCTGACTGGCATGGGACTGATCTTGTCAACAATCGTGAAGAAAAGACGTCAAACCCTAAATCATCGCCACCTTCAGGAGATCAAAGAAGGGTCCTTTGCATAACACAATGTCACATTCAATCAAACAATACAGGCCCATCATTCTGTAAACTGGGGCCATAACCGAATCACGTCAGCAGCTATGAAAATGTGGGATTAAGAGCATCGACATGTAACAACAAATGTTACAGAGCCATTGGCAAGCTTCGTCAACAACATGGCCAACATGGCAAAGCAGTCACTGCATACATACTATTTTCATCGCCCGCCAGTTGTCGATGTCTCAGTCTTTATTTCCTTTACTACATCCACATCAGACACTTCCTGTTGGGGTATCCCCTTAGTTTTACCTCTAAGAAACACAAAACCTTACTATCCTGATCGATTCATCTTCTATGACGCTTACAGTTAATGGCAAAAATTATTTTGGCTCATACAGCAACTTATAATTGAGACAAAATCGTCGATCCCTTGACCGGGATCTTATGTTAGTCCTCGACTGTCACGCTAGACACTCTAATACACTCTTAATAAAATTCTTCTAAGATTAAATCAATTGAAATCTTCGGTTTTAAGTATTCGTAACTGGTGAGTCACAAGTGACCTTCCTAATCTATGCCCCTTAAAAAACGTCCTTGGCAGAAGAGACGCGCTTACAGTTTTGAAAAATTGCTTACGGTCAACAATCTCTTAAGTGACATAAAAATGCTTCCGGTTGAGTAGCATCTTATACTAATAGCATACGCTGCCTATGGCATACATCTATCCAATAGTGTCAACGTGTTTCTTATATAAGCACCAAGTGCCCCCCTCTATTCGGCTACACGACGGTAATCAGAGGACATGGGGGTGGGCTGATGATTAAAGATTACCAAGGTGTCCATGTACACAGGCGCTCCTGCAAATAAAACTACATGTCTCAATATCCAAACAGAACACGAGAATCAACACTTTGTGCTTCTCCCGCTTACGAATTATTAGACTCCTCTAAATACCTTGTCACCCATGATTTCATACCAGTTGACGTAAACGAGATCAGATCCGCTGAACCTTGAAGTGTCCATTGAGAGATCCATATCTCTTGAAGACCAGAACGAGGCCATTTGAACGTTGATAGTTCTGTGTTACAGTCTACTTACTAATACCTCGATCTTCGCAGTAATATTATGAAGTAGCTTCACGATGTTAGCAGTCAGATGATACTGGGAATGCGATCACCAGGTTTCACACCTAAAAACAACTGATTTAAAATACGCAAAGCCCTTCTTCTTTCTGATCCTTCTATTAGTTTTCTAAGATATTCCAATCACGAAATCCTTCTCCTGGAAGCCAAGTCGACAACAAACAAATATAGATGAAGCCATATCAAAATAACGATCTTGAGTTACTTAATAGTTTCTTAAAAATGAATATTCAAATCGGATTCAAGAACAGCACCGAAAGGTCTCCGATCTGCAGGCGATAACAGCAGGTTATATGTGATGTTCTTCCTAGTTATATCGAACATCACTATTGTGATTCTCGGCTGAATTGTTATCTGTAGTCGAAAAGCGTGAATAATAATCCTGGCATGTAAAAGCGGAACCATCGATGGATCACAGATCAGTTTCAGTCCAAATAAATAATGGGATCAGAATCAGATGTCGGAAAATAGGAAATACGACAATACTCGGCCTTTGACCGGCGTGACGAAAAATAGCCTCCAAACAAAACATTGGCGGCGAAAACTATAGATAAAGCAACGTTTGTTGGATGTAACACCAGCAGACGCTGACCTTCGTTAGTACATCGTGTACACTTAACCTATAAATTCTTGCAGACTGGCAAGATATCGATCCTTCAATTTATATGTTTTCACGATCTTTTTCGGACCAATTTGGGAGGCCAGTGTTATCCACCATGTGTCACTTTCAGCGTTGATCTCCTTTCAGACCTAAGCAAAGAAGTCACAGCATCAATGCTGCGCACGCAAATGTTATCATCCAGAATTCGTGAAAGTATAGCATGGATGGCGTGCTGGTGATATGTTACTTCTTTACTGACGTGAAATTACAAAGATGAGCAAAGCGATCCAAGTTCCTTCGTTCATTAGAACATTATGTCTCAGCAAAGCCATAGAGGTTACATACTCACACTGACCTCTGCTCGTGTGGTATCGATACGGCAAGACAAGTCTTTCATCGAGGCAAAGAAAAAGCTAATGAAATGTAAAGGTTGGCCATGCAAGAAACGAAGGTTAGGTACAAATAACAAGTCGGCCAGCAAGCCAGCCAGCCAACACGGCAGTACATCTGCTGTTGCGGAAACATGTACAATCAACTTGTCGTTGTTACGTTGTCCTGAAGATCCAAACTGATTCCAAAGTGTCTACCCTGCTTTTCCTACTCTTGGAACTAAGCCTGGAAATAAGTCCAACTTCAAGCCAAAGCTGAAAGATGTTGAAATTAACAGCTGGAGAAAACTTTATGAATCAGTCTACGTTGTTGGTTATATCGAGGAATTCTTGTCAGTCATGAGTATAACTAGCCAACGACTTATGTTGGATACACTTAAAGAGTTAAGAGGATTTCAACAGCTTTTTCTTAACTCAAGCTGCTTTTCTGAATAACAAAACCCCATCTGATATGCGTCTGTTTGAACTCATTGGTTACAAATCGTTAAGGTTTTAAGCGCAAAATGGAGAAGCAATACATAATAGTGGTGGCAGTCATTCACAGATAATGCGATTTTGAGTGACTCTTAAGATGGGCACAAAGTAGTTGTTTCAGACATAGGCCGTGCTTGCTATCTCAGGTGATGCTCAATAGAACCTTTACAGATGGAAAACTCGTATCTTTTCATCTGGAGAACCTTTATACCTTGTCAATAACTGAGTTAAGGCCAACACGTTACTTATAATGCGAATGATTATCAATAAAAACAACTTACACATAATATAAAATACCTTGCTGACGAGAGAGAAACGAATTTCTACCACAAATAATGCTGAGCAAAGAGTATTGAGGTGTCTTAACAAGGGGTATCCCATTGGGGTCGTTCCGGTTCGTAAGCAGTTGATGGGCAGGGGAGTCTCGCCGCTGGTTGGTATGGAAACTGGCGGGCAGGTAGTTAGTTATGTAGTTGCTTAGCTACTGAGGAAAGTGCGTCGGTTTGCTAGTACGTATCTATGTACGTACGTAAACTGGTCAGTAAACAGTTCAATAAGTTTTTTGGTGGATTGAAGGGAAGTACATACATAGAATGGTGGTCAGCTACGTAGATGGGTGGCAGATGGATAGATCAAGCAAACAACAGCTTCTGATAAAAGCCAGTCCTCTACATACTACGACATAGTGTGTGGTCACATCATCAAACTATCTTTAAGCTGGTGTGCCAACATTAATACCTATGTCACATTTTCATACCTCTTCCAATGCTGTATCCGAAGACTTCCGTTTCACATATTCCTCTACTGAGTACTGTTGCAACTTCTTCTCAACTAAAACACGAATAAAGTAAACAACTATTACAAAGTAACCCCTGTTTAAGCCAGCTGTGATACGGGAAACGGTTAATGGCATTCAAATATAATACATAGGTCTTTTAAGTAAAACAACCCATTTGGCAGAGGGGAAGCCATGACGTCACATATCAAAAGTTTTGGAAATAGTAGATTTGACTCTAGATAACCAAAGGTAAATCTGGAATTGGCTGTTTACTAAAATACCAGACTTGTACTGTATACAGTGTTTAAACTAGACGCGGCTGAATCTCAAAAAAATCTCTGGTCAAAACTCTGTTGATATTCCTCGGTTCCTTACGTTACGATCCAGCATCAAATAATTAGGTCTTGTTAGAGAGATTTAAAATTTTAAAAGCTGATACCTCGGCGTTGCGAAAGGGCAACACTCTCAATTATGAGCATTGACGTTTTTACTAATAGGGTAACATGAAAATTGAGTATTATTTAATAATGCAAACATTTTTAAAATAGTGATGTCACACTTTCGCTCCGTATCGGACGAAATAAAGAGGAAAATACCCCACTTGCCAAACCTATTCATCCTTTCCCTCTGAAATTTATCGGTTTCAAACACTTTAGACTTAAATAGGATTGGCAATTACCATCACATGGGATATTAGTGTAGGGTCCCTGATATGCTTACCTTACCTAATTGTTATGTTTAACTTTTTTGGTGAACATTGTTGTAACTTTATCTATACTTCGATAATTTCCATGCGAAACTTTGCATTTGATGGCAAGAAAAAAGATTCCTTCGTGTATGGCATGGAATACTATATAAAACTCACCCAGGTGAAGATAATCATAAAAAATATCCTTAAATTTATAAAACGACAGACAGAAAACTAGAAGGCCATTATATTAAAATGGTATTCAAGACTACAAGAGAAGTCGTAAGTGAAGACTCAGAACTGTTGCTTTGCGTATCTCTTAGAGGCCCAAAACACCACTTCTGGTCTTCCTATCAGTCATTATCAAAGAGCATCGGATATCACAAAAATAGTTAGTATTGGTATATAAACATCAGTCAGTTCCTAAAGCTTTGCATTTTAAATGCACCAAAATATACCAACAGGCGGGAAGTACTGCCTTTAAGGAAATAAAAAGACCCTGCTGCCATGCAACAACGTGTTGCGCTAAACAAGGATGGGCAGTACGATTTACTGATTTATAAGTTTTTATAAATTATGCCAATGTATAACCAATACAACAATACATGTAATGAAAAGAGCGAGAATGTGTTTGTGCAAGCGGAATAGGCGGCCATAGCGCATTACCTATCATGATGACACTTTGTATGGACATTCTCCTGGACCAGGGGCAGGTTATTAGCGGGTTTGCGGCCTGAGAGGCCGCTGGAGGCCAAAAGTGGATAAAAAGTGCATTCCCAGACTTCACGGATGTGTCTTGTGAGCGTATTCCAAGTGTAATCTAAAGGTTACGATGTACATAAATCTATTGTGTACAAATTGAATTAGAACCGTCTTATGAGTGTATTCCAAGTGAGATGTGCATGCTGTAATGTACATATCCATTGTGTGCAAATTGCATTAGAAACGTCTTATGAGCGCATTCCAAGCTGGTGTCCTTTGATAGGAACTCAAGCATAACTATCCCTATCTTATTAAAGACTTTCAAGTTCATTGACAGTTTGCGAGTGAAAGGGCAGAGCAATGTCTATATGTCGTCTTTTGTCGCCGCAGCATTCCTACACAGACAGACAACAATATTTGTAGGCCTAAGCTTCCCGGGTAGCGCCGAGGCATGCAACTGGTAAAAAATAATTATAAACAATGATCTTAAAGAAAGCAAATGCAAAAGAAAACATGGTGAATCCATGACATTGTGACGTACCTAACTTTGTTGCTAAACATTAAATCAGGCACGTGACCAGAAATACCGATAGCAATAACAGATGAGCTGTACAAGAATTTCAGTCCTGTTTATGTTAATGAGTATAAGAAGGAAGGGGGGGGCACATCGAGGTACCATGGCAACCATGGTTAGTACAACTGTGTCATCAGGGACTCAAAGTTGCAAAACTTATAAACTATCCATTTACGACCCTAAGGCATCTATGAAAAGTACGTACTGTATAAATAATAACAATAACAATAATAATACTGTATTTGCATTATCATTTTTACTAAATGTCTTTCTTGGAATATCATAAATTATCATAACATTCCTACTGTTTTCTTCTTGCATGGTACATGGAACAGCACGAAAATCTGCACAGAAGTTTAAAAACAAACAGACCCTGACAAGAACACGCATACACACAAACCCCCGTGAACATCCCCCCGTAAAAACACCACAATTTATTTCACCTGTTAAAAAGATCATTTGATGCCCATCTGGCTCCCTCTGATCATTTCCACATTTATCACTGCAAATCTACATAATCATTTTGTGTCAAAATTATGAAACCCAACGCATCCTTTGTTACCACCAGAGTTGAAATTTCCAGTGTTTTAAGCCAAGAGTTCGTTGTCTGATCAACGCGATGCTTTTAAAGGTCGGGGTAATTTCATATTTTCTTCAATATAGCAGAATATGTTAAAAAGCATCGTCAGTTCGATGCCGGTTGCTGAAATTTTATATCCACTGACAATGACAGGTACATCCGGTCATAAGAATAATGCTTATAGTTACAACAATTTAAACAACAGTATTTGCTTCGTTTTGACGATATAATGATATGATTCTTGTCATATAAAAATATAGTATAATCAGGTCTCCAATGTGGATTCACAGTAACATCACGTTGAGAAACCGAGGATTCTGGTAGCGCAACTTCGTACCCCACAATTTCATAATACTTGGATTGTGAATGTCAAATAAGATCTCTCTAATGCAAAATCAGTACATACAAATGAAATGTTCAAATCGAGGGAGTCATTGCTAAGGAGACATGTCGGTGCCCTGCTATGATGAAACACAAAGTTGTATCTAGATTGGTAGACCAAGGGCCATGTTGCATTCAATAGATTCAACTCGATCAACACCTTCTTGCTAGACATTTAAAGACACTGGTGGTGGAATAACACAAATAAAGTTGAAAACGTAATAGAAGGATCATTGATTTTGTGAAACGATCCTTACGCCGTAAATGTTTAGTTTCAGAACTATTAGTTAGGCTTCCACGAACGATCGTTCGTACTGTTCAATATATATGTATATGTGTATACTGATACATAGAACAGTACAATTACTAATCATCTCATGAAGTACTATCAAAACAAACCTTACCTACAGTCTCCAAACTCATGTTACCTAGCGACAGTGAAATCCCCTTTCTCGTACCAGGCTGGCTACTAAACCCGTTTTTTAGCGCCATCGGAGCGCCTCCAAGACGAGGAACCTTGAGCAGCATCTGTGCTGAGAGACAGTTCCGTTGCTTGCTTTCAGAACGCATCGTCAGGACGTAAATGCATCGACAGATGCCACGAAGGATTGTTAATACCCACGAGGAGTATACTTTAAAGCACTTAAAATGCTTACTGACTGCATCACCCTTGGCATAAAATACCGAGGTTACAATGCATGACAACACGACAATGCACACCTATCAGTATATGTAAGTTAAGGGCTGAGTAGATAGATTGTGCTTTCGGTTAGTGAGAGAAACTATTTCTGCAGCATACACCAAGTAATCCTTGCACGATGTAAGAAATCATTGCTTTGTCCACAATGTATTGCCATATCGGTTGGATACTGCACTAAGAGTATTGTTGTTTGATACCCATATGCAGTGGAGATTATGCCACTGCAGTTTGTCATCGTATTAAGAGTCAGGTATTGCACCGGTATAGACAATGCTTCTCACCAGGCAGCTTTCCTGCGACTCTTCGAAAGTTGACGGAAGAATGAGTTCGTAGGGATTTTTGGATAGGAGAGATCAACGTGTTGACAATGGCCTTATTCAGGCGAATGTAACGAGCGCACTGCAGGGAGTCTTTGTCCACAGGTAAGCGAGTGACTGTTAACATACAAATCTCAGGAGTGAAAGTCAAAGTTTATACCTCATTAGGCAAACAACGAAGTTCTGATAGGAAAGTGGCTATACATGGGGAGTCTCAATTCCTTTACAAGAAAGAAGGATTTGGGATAATGTTGAAGACAAAGTAAATAATGCTGGTTGAAAAAGGATCACAGCTCCGACAGGATGTCGCATCTAAGGAATGACTGTACTCCATTCAGCATTCAAAACCACTGATAACAGCAACGAAACCTTTTACAGTCTACAGCACATCATGTTTTGACTTGGCTATCGGTATTCACATACGTCTTTACCCTGAATGGTACGGGCATGTCATAGAGATTGATTCTATCTACTCCAAAAGGCCATATCGGCTTTTAATTCTAAAGTTATAGGGATTGTTTATAACAAAAAAATCAATCCTTCCTTTAGCATACAACAGGAATTCGTGTTTATGAAAGTGGCGCCTAACAATTTGACGGGCCTCTCATTATCCAATCAGCGATCGCGCAGTTTTTTATTCAAATCTCTCTTGGTTTTGTATTTATGATTTTTTGAACAATGGTGATGAGAGTAAAAAGGAACATATCACCAGTATTAGCACACTAATACATTAGTTAAGGCAATGTAAACATTTTCAAATCTCGTCGGTTATCCATGTAAAGCCAAAGATGAATGATTTAATTCAAAGCTTGTCTTACTTCGCAGTCATTATTTCTAGTGTTATAAAATCACGAAGTTGAAAATCTCCTAATTACTTACAAGC
>JAAAKL020006773.1:0-17627 GCA_010016065.2 Carybdea cf. marsupialis auct. non (Linnaeus, 1758) | reverse complement strand
ATTACTTTCGTTATTCTTTAGTTTCTTTCTGTCATTCATGCTTTCTGTATCTCTCAATTCTCTCTTTCTTGTTTGCATGTTTCTTCTTGCTTGCTAGCTTCATTCCTTCTTTTCTGCCTTTCCTGATTTCTTTCCTTCATCTTCTTTTCTTACTCCTTCATTTGTCTTTCTTGTCCAGTTTCTTTCCCGTTATTTTATCATGTTTCTTTTCTTCGGTCTTTTTATTTTCTTTCTTCCGTCATGCCTCATATCGTTTCCACTCTCTTGCCTTTATTCCTGCCTTCTGACGGTGCTATTCCACTGTTGCAGACTATTAGATGTCATTAACCCCAAAACACTTGCCTTTCATCCATCTTTGTTTTTGCATGTAAAGATGTTACATGTCAAATCCGGTATTGTTTTTGCGCAAAACACGAAGGTAATAATAACACAGACCGAAAAAGAGAGTCATTTAGATTTTTCCCCGATTTCCGGAAAACTCCGCTGTTGTATTGATTTACGACCCGAGCTGTCTGGGGGATAAATCAAAATTTTCTCGACGCACATCATCAGTTGAGTCATGCATCTTAACTGTTGTCGTAAAATTGTATACTAGATCACAACGGAAAATCGCAGTAGATAAACAAGATGAAAATCGAGAGGATGAGAGTAAGCTTTGAAGAGAGAAAGGAGACAGAGAGAAAATCACCGTGGCTAGAGAAAAGATAGAGTAGGTAAGAAGTATTTAACGGGACCTGATCGCGGATTATGGGAGATCTATAGGGGGAACGAGTAGCCGTGGCAAAAGATGCTCATGGAAAGAGAAGGGAAGTACTGACTAAAGAAATACAGATGACACTGAAGGAAAAAGTTATGAGACCACTGGCGTGTTCTTATAAACGGAACTTAGACGTGGAGATTATGAAATGATCACATTGGAAGCATTTGAGATGCGGGTATAGCGTTTCCAAAGGAGTGTTAGTTGGAGTTAGAGAAAGACTAGCTAGGGGATATTACAGATTGTAAGCGAAAGAAGTCCACTCTTTAACATCAAACGAAAAGGGAAAAAACAAAACAAGATTAGACAAGTATTGATAGGAAGGGTATGTTCAAGGACGTGATGGAGGGTAGACAGAGAAGTGAAAGACCAGGAGGAAGGAAGAGGTTGTGATTCTTGGGTGGAGGAAAGGAAACACGACAGCGTAGTGAAAAATGAAGAGAGAAACAGAAAAAAGAAAGGGTGAGGGTGATGTATACCGTGGACTTTCAAAAGGCAGAGGAGAGAAATCGATAATCGTTTGCCCTCCCCTACCAACACACGCAACAGACGATAAATAAACCATGACTCGTATTTGATTATCCAGGGATTCTGAAGAATCTGTTTGGTTTGTAATCTAGAATAAGATGTATAAACTTAATAATTCCTTGTGATTAAATAGATTAAAGAAAGTACTAAAAGAAAATGGAAAGCCGAGATGACATTTTAAACACTGGCAGAAGTACAGTTTCAAAGCTAGATCGAAGACTGGTGAAGATATGTTTGATAGATAGCTTGCTTTTTCTTAAATGCTAGGACTTTTTGGTTGATGAAAATGGGAATGGAGAATCGATTGAAGAAGAAACAAAGCGGTCGGAGAGGACAAAAAGCAAGAAAACAGATAAGGTAATTTGATTTAACCTATTTATGAGCCCCTTTCATGTACTGCAATCGCATTAGCGTGAAAGTGGCCCTCCACCTCCCAGCATTTCTGTTTGCCTCCTTTCTCCCAAAAAGTCTACTAATTGTTTCGTCTGCGAGGGCTACATTTACGTGAGGTAGAATATCTTGAAGAGAAAGAAAAACCAGTCGAATCAACTGAATTCAAATAAACATAAGCTAAAGTTCAGAAAAAAGCTAGAGTTCGAGGTTGTTATTGTCAAACCCGTTTCTTAAATCTGCATCGACTCTCCATAGACCAGGTCTGAACCCTGTCACGTTACGTTCTATTACCTGGCCGGGAAATGTCTTAAATCAGGCAGATATAGGAAGTATACTCTTGGGACACCTGGACTTTGTAGGCATATCGCAGGAAGAAGAAGTGATAAATGTTTCATAACATGCAGTAACATCTTGAGCAAGTATGTAACCAGTGGACTTTATAGGAACAAGAACTTACAGTCATAGAACCTGTGATGCCTTGTTTTGATGTTCTGTTTGAGCACTTGTATTCACCACTATACCTGGAAATTACACTTTGATTTCATATTTAGTGGAGATAAGTTAGCAACGCCCAATGGCTTCATTCATTTGCGTATTTATTAATTAATCTATTTATTTTTTTTATATTTTTATTCATTTACTTATTTGTTTGTGGATCTATTTGTCTTATGATCTTTAAATTCATCTTCCAATGGCCTCACACACGTGCGCATGTGCAGAGTGCATTTATGATATCATGGGACTTTTAGTACGTTTTTAAGGTAATTCAGGATTGTTTTGGAGTCAATACTGTCTGGAGAATATACGATAATTATGCAAATGGTACTTGCCATACTCGCTATTGTCGCTTGTCTTAACCTGTTGAAACGTTCGTTGTAGCCGATTCACAGAACTCTATTAGTAAGAGCCTTAAAAGCTTTGTATTTTTATTTATATAATTCTTTATTGTTTTCTTTTTGTAAACATATAGAAAAGCACTCATGAGAGAACAGGGAAGAAGACATCCAATGCAAGCAAATCGAAGGTCGAGAAACCAGAAGAAACCATGAGTTTTGAACTAGTTGCTTGGGACGTTCAGTCATTGAGAGAATTAACAGCAAGTTTTGCAGAACAGCCAAAACGACGAGGTGTGAAGTATGTCCCCAGGAAGCCCTGTGTCATTGATCTGCATCAAACCTTAGAAGCAATTCTGGAGGAGGTTTCGAAAAGAGAGGCAGGCTTCTTGAAATCAATGCAGAAGGCTAAACTAAGAGTGATGGAAGATTATGAAATGCCGGACCCACCAGAAGCAGAGGCGGACGAGGGTAACCTTCTAAAGCATTTATTTCCCCGTTTGTTTTTCTTCTAGTATTGATTTTTATTCTTGTACTTTTCCCATTGTTATATTTTAGCATATGAGCTAGTTGACAGGTCACTCGTTAAAAAGACTATTATCGCTAGTGTTGATTTATCGTCTTTTACACTTGTCGTAAATGTGTTTAGTTGCAAACGTCTGCGTTTGTAGGCTGGCGGAACCCAGTGGATTGGATTAAAATTTTACAACAAAAGCAATGCCCAAAAATCTCTCTGCGAGACTTGTCTCACGGTTCACGAGCAGTAGTTTGAAATTGGAAGGTGGAAAAATGGAAAATGAAAAAATAGTATAAGATACCCTTTATCCTCAGTGTAATTATTTTATTCACAAAATAATATTACAGCATGTTGATATAGTTTCTGCCAATTCAAATCCTTTGATTTCAAATCAGTTTACAATCACTTTCAAAACTCGACCCTCGGTAATCAAAAATTTGCATCGATTACCCCCGTCTCGGAATTAGTTGTGTGCTTTGTTTTGTATCCTAGTTTTAACTCTCAACTTGTTACAGTTTGCTGAGAATACCTTGTAGAACGGAGGCACAGGTATCCTTGTAGAAAGACCCGTACGAAAGTACAAGGACATGGTCTACTCAAATTGGGATCTGCTTGACGGACATTGGAGAAGCGAGCATATTTTGCGCGAAACGCCTTTCGTCAGGCAGTTTGATTGGTTGATTTATGTTTGATTCACATAGAAAATCCGTTTTGTAATATAGTTTTAACATATTCGTATTGGTGACCCTCCAGGGTCCATTAGGTACTCCAAATAGTGTTACGCGCTTTGCAAAACATGGCTGGATTTATCTTTACTCCTCCCTATCTTGATCTCATTCTGATAATTGTAGTGTGAGAATTGACTCAGTAGACTCACACTCAAAACTCATGATTTTTGCATTCGATGAATCAGCTTCCTCCGAGGAAAACGCCGAATTCTTGCTGTCAATGCTTTAGTCATACCTCGTACCCTAACGCATGTACACTGACGGTCTGTCGAAAGTTTAAAATGCTGTCCTTTTGTTTTAATTGCACAGTTTGAGCATCCTTTTCGTACAAAATGTAGTGCCGTCCTATCACTTAACACAACGATCTTTCGACATGTTAAGTTCAGTATTTGTAAACTCGAACTTGTCAGTGAACTTCGGAAGGGGCCACAGTGTCCTGATAATTGCCTTTCATTTTGAAAGCCTGCATGGTCTGCAAACCGGCTATAACGTCTACTAACAAACAGCCTATTACAGAAATTGTGTGTATTGAAGCAGTGTTGTTTATTGAATAGAACACATGACTCGTAGTCCAAATCTTCCAGTCCCGGTCCATTATATACTTGAGTAAAATATCGACTGTATTTTAGTTCACCGTCTCAAGGATAATAATTGGGGCACGATCATGGTGGAAAAAAGCATCAGAGGAGCATGTGTGTCTGCCATGTGTCTCGTGGAAGTGAATCTAATAACAATCATTTCCAACATGAGGTGGGAGGTCTTAAAAAGCTTTTGAATACCTAAGAAAGGTTTCAATATTAAAGCAGCGCGCCGTACATTTCTTTCCTTTTTTGCCAGGTCTTGATGCTCAACATAAAGCGCAAGAGTGGGACAGTGAATGTGAAGATGATAATGACTCTGAGTTTGATAAGAAAAGCTTGCAGGCAGATAATGATGGCAAAGTCAATGCTAATTCCAATGAAGTAGTTACACTGGTCAAAAAAGAAGAGGTAGGATCTCGGGCTTTTCCATGCCGTTGTGTATTTTTATATGTATATTCTTTGTTATTATGCAGTGGGACTTTTCTGTGAACGGTCACTTTCCAATAATTGGCGTAAATGTGAAAACGTCTGTAATCCATGACTATTCTCCAGAAGCCGCTAGTAATGACAAACCGATGTCAGTAAGGGGATTAAATAGTTTATTTGTCTTTAAAGTAGCTTTTAAGAGATTTTTAAAAGAGACAAGAGGTAATTTAACCCTTAGTCAGGATAGAGTTAAGCCCAGTAATAAGTAAGTCATAAAATTTACGCTTTTAGCTTGTTTATTGTTTAAAGTGTACCTCCAGTGGTCAGAAATGTTTTAATGTTTTGCACATTTTGTGTTAAGGAATCGAACTGCCTCGTTAGTCTTGGTCTCAAGTACAGTTTTCCGAAGTTACACGTGATTCTTTATTGAACTGTTTCCAGAATGAGGCAATTTTTGACGCCATGAGGAACAGGAAAGTTGAGTCGTTGATGCTAAAAGATTCAATACGAGGCGAACATGTCGGTGGCCAGCAGTGCTGCTTTGGGCTCTTTTACATGGTTTTACGTGAAGTACACGCAACGTGCGGCAAAAAGAATAGATGGAGGCTTTCCAAGTCAATACAATAATCAAAGTACCAAAAAATTTCTGATCACTGGAGGTACACTTTGAAGAAAATCTGAGTGAACCAGGCGTCACTTATATATTGCAATAACTCAAATACTACTTTTCTTTTCTTTTTGTTAGCTACAAGAAGATGGTATCACGACAAATGGTTTGACAGAAATGTCGCCCAATTGGAATGTATCAACTGGAAACTTGGATGCACTCAAGACAGAATGTGAAACGAATGCCATTTTAGACCCTGTCATGCCCGGAGTACGCCAGCTGAGACGAACTCGTCAAAGGACATTAAAATCGCTTGCCTACAAAGAGGAGCTTACTCAAAACGGAAGACAGAAGCTAAAACAAAAAAGATCCTCTAAACAGCAAGATGAAGAACCAGCTAAGAAGAAACGCCGCTTAGGGACGAATGATAGAGGTAGCGGGTCGGTCAAGGGAAAGGTTAGGGAACCGGTGCGCTTAGAAATGATTAATAATTTGAAGCCATGTTATTCTGGCGATGAAACTGCTGACAAGAAACTGAGCAGAAAGTCAAAGCAGATCAGAGGACAGGTGAAAAATATCTCAGAAGGTGTTGGAAAAAATTCAAAGCAGACACCACCTGCGAGTGGATCTGCCTTCGTGTTTGATGGATTAAGAGCACTAGCTGATATAGCATCACTTACACAAAGACAGGAGGGACTTGGGAAGTCTCCTGCCCTTGCCAGTGCTGGTGAACCATCGTATCATGACGGGTTATCTTCAGCAATGTTGAGTGCCAAGGCATCAAAGCTTAACCTTTCATCTGTCATGAAGGATAATTCTGACAAGGATATAGAAAGGAAGCCTCTTACGGTAACTGTAGTCAGTTCTCGTGGAAATGAAGAAAGGAACGTAACATTACGGAAGTGGTCCAGGCCAAATATATTGTCATCGAAATCGCCAAACACGTCTGGAAAATCAAATGTAAAGATTGTTGCCCCTTCTGGGCAAATTAAAGACGCGCGGAGTCGTCAGGTGCGTTCCAAAGGAACGTCTAAAAAGGGCCAAGGATCCATTGATGTTGCAACACCGTACGTTATGTCACAGTTGGTTCTGGAGCCATTAGGAGTTCAACAATTGGGGTCCGGCCATGGAGTTGCGTCTTCTTCAGTATCAATAAAAGATGTGAAAGCTAATTCCGGAGTTGCAGATGCAGGATCTGGAAATGCGGTGCGGAATACTTGTGTTGCAACAACTACATGGCCGGCACAAGGTGCTGTCATGCAAGGTAAATCCCCAGTCTTAATAAGAGATAAGGTACCAGTGCAACACGTTTCAAGTGTTAAGACAAGCCACGCACCGTTGGTTAATCAGGTTAGTCCAAGGGCAAGTGCGGGTGTCTCTGGCCCAGGGATAACTATTAAAAGCCCAATGGCCTGTAAAGCAAAAGATGCCTTTGTGATACCAGGACAAGGAATTCAACCCAGGGCTGTTATCCAGTCGCAGCAACAGTCCCAAGATGCTGTTAATAAAGTTCTAACACATCTACTGAATGCTTCTGTGAGTTCGAATGTTCACGTGTCAACTCCTTTGTCAGTTCTACCAAGAGTTGTTGCGCATATACCGAGTTTGACAGGTAAAGATTTAAATGCAAGATCTCCTATTTACTCCGGGATGCAGACAGTCACCGCATCAGGGACTGGTTCCGTTGCTACCGTGCATGTCCACGTTCTAAATCCAAAGATCGCTCCGAAGCAACAGGGGGCCGAGAAAAGTACCGACACTTCGGTTCAAAAAGGCCCTATAGCGATCCTTCCGAAAGGCCACGAAAGTGTTTTGGACAGATCTGGAAGCGGTGCTGTTAGAGAAAACCTTCTTGAGCAGGTTCATCAAATCTTGAGGACACGTGGCATTACCTTACCAAAGCCTAGACGTGAAACGAGAGAGTCAACAAAAATGGGCATGTTCAACAGTTCAATTGGTGCAAAGTATGATTTGGAAGCAGCGCTTAATGTAGTAAGGTCTTCCATGTCCGCACCCAAAAGCACGCCAAATACGACCGAAAGTACAACTATCAAAAAGGTCCAAGCTAAACAGGAAACAGCATCTGCTGCGGTACTCACAGCTTCCTCTTATACATCAACTACTTCAGGTCTGTCAAGCGCACCCAATGCCATGAATATGGATGGTGCCCCGAAGGTTTCAGTGGTTCCTGTTACCACAGTGGTGTCTGGTACATCATCATTAGCTCCCAAAGTTGCACTTGCACCAATTAAACCTGCCCCAAAATCCTGTTATAAGTTTCCTGTAAATTTTAAAGCCAAGACAACCCCAAAACAAGATGTTAAACAACCGGCGGAGATCCACGCCGTCCACATTCCACCAAGTACGACCCTGAATAAGGTTGTTAATACTCAAAGTACTCCACCGTTAATTCTTCCTTCGAAAGCAAAAATGGCAGAGGGCGGAAAGGTCTTGGCGACAAAACAAGGGGGTCCAGTAGGAGGAACAGTAGCACAACAAATCCCAAATGTGACATCGAAATATATGGCTATTCAAGTCATGTCCCCAAGCTCGTCTCCTGGGACCCTAGTGGGACCATTTCAACAACGTTTACCAGCGCAGGCGATCCAAGTTATCCCATCATACACCACCATTGGTAATATAATGAAATCTACCAATGCAACGGGTGCCCCCACAGCAACTGTCTCTGTTCCGATTGGTTCTACTGGTACTTCAACAGGAATTATCACGTCATCTGGTGGAAAGCTGCAACCTGTCGTCCCTATTTCAGCATTCCCGGAACAAGTTGCCCCGCAAGTGTTGCTCCCTGCCGGTATTCGCCCTGTTGCTTTGCAACCAGTCCATATTGTCCCAGGTGCTGTACCACAAGCTCTGATACCAGTCCCTGTACTTGCCTCTTCCACTCCTATGAGTGAAGCACCAAAAGTTCGACTAAATACACCACCACCGCCCGATCTTAAGACAGGCAGAACCTTAATCGTATCAGGAGGTACGAACAAGATGTCTGAACCGAGAGGATCTAAAAATGGGGTTCAGAGCGCTACGAAGAAAGACGAAATTGAACATGAAGGAGTTGATCCGGCAGAATGCGACATGTTTGGCCACTGGCGTACAATCATGTGCAAGTCCAGTAAACGTTCCAAGTCAGAAAACGTTCTTATCGATGTGTCCTCAAGGTCGAAAGCTGCAAAGCTTATATCTGATATTAAGAAGGGAAGTAGTGCAAAGCAAAATGTACAAGAATCATCTGCTGAACGCACACCCCCTCTGTTTTGCAACGAAAGACTGTCTCCTACTCATGACCTACAGTTGTCGAATGGGCAAACACGAACGGTTCGAGTTAATTCTGCCGTGACATCATCAGTCACATCTGATTCGCAGTCAGTGACAACAGGAACAGGTAGTGTGTATTGTACTAGCCCGTCCTTCTCGTCATCTCAATCGTCACTTGGAAGTGGTGTTTACTGCAACATCTCAACTGATGACCGAGCGAGTTTACCAGGGGGTAGAGACTTCGAACTATCTGATGATATAACCGCGCAACCACTTCCCGACCCTCTTCAGTTGACGAATTCGATAACCTCGTTAAACACAAGTACACATCTCTCATCTCTCGATGCATTAATTTTACCGGATAGCAAAGCATCAAATTTGAACGAAAACAGAGCTACTGAGTCTAATTCCAGTAGACCTATTTCCATTTCAGTGCCTTCTTTAGGTTTCCAGCCAGGCATTTCAAGCAAAGTTTTGCGACTGTTAGCTGCAGGCTGTACCAAACTGGGACATTCGAATCCTTCCGTAGCAGCCGAGTCTGCGTCGCCATCTAGTTTAGACGTTTTGGCTAAATCAGTACCCACAGATGGACAGGGAAAACCTGTAGGTATAATGAAGGAATCAGACGAGGATAGTCAAATTGAAAAGCTTGAGAATTCAGGTAACTCTACTTCTTCTGTATCGTTGGACTCAAAGTCAGTTACAGATCATTCTCTAGAAACCGAACCATTAGCTGTAGGTAACGTTTGCACTGAGTCAGTAAAAAGGACAGATATAAATATAAGTAACCAACCACAACAGTCCGAGATATCAGTATGTTCTCAGGGAAAAGCCTCGATTAGTACAGAGGTTGCCGTATCAACGGGAGAGGATGGTCAGCTGACAAAGGCTGATTAGCGCAAAATGATTATGAGAATCGAAGACTATAGTAGTAGTAGTAGATAGTAGTGCCCACTGCACAAAAGCTTTAGCAAAATCTTAAATCCTGATAATGATACGGTGATAAAGAATTGCGTCTTGTTACAGCTATGAACTTAATATTAACAGGTACTAAGGCAGTGGTGTGAAGATGTTTTCATCGCTACATGGATGCACTGTCGACATAGCTGGGCTACACAGCAACAAGCAAGCACTCTGATCTAGTTACTCTTTCTTGGAAGGAATGCTGATTGACTGAGTATAGTTTTGGGGGAGCGAGCGTAAGTGTCAGTGGATTCTGACATTGGTGAAGCATCAAAACCATTTTTCTGTTAAGTTCGTAATTCTCATTATTTATTTCATACCCTACGCACGCGCACTTTTTCAGAGGATGTGTTTTTTAACTTTGCTACATGTGGAGCTGTACGGAACATTCTGTTAAAGAAATGGTATTTTTGACAGATTTTGAAATTTGTTAACCGTTTGTTGTAAAACTGTGTTTGTATGGGGCATTTTGTGTTGACAGGTTGCTATTTCGAGTTTGACCCATTGGTCGAACGGGGTGTTGCATCAGTAGGGTAGTAATGCATGCAGTATTGAGATGATGATTGATAACAGACATTGTTAAGTATCATTGAGAAACACACTTGTCACTTGCAATAAGCTGCAGTCCATTATCAGATGAGCGATCGGCAGATCTTTGTACTGTCGGACGTTTCAATGTCACACAGTTGGAAAGCCTTGTCCTTGTCAAAAATAGAAGCGTATTGTGATAAGATTGTAAATACCTCATGGTGATACAGTCTATCCAGATTTGAGATTTGATGGTAGATGAGACTCTATTCTTCATGCAAGAGAACGTATACGTAAGTTTGTATGTATACATAAGTTTGTACGTATACGTAAGTTTGTACGCCTTGCCCATGGTACCTTGAAGAAGGCTGAGAACATCGTGGGGGATCTGTAAAGTAATCAATAAAGTAAGGTAATCCAACGATTATCAGTTTCATGGTGATCAATGTAGTGCTGGTGGGATAATGCGGTGGGAAAGTGATGACGTCACAAATCAAAAGTTTTGGAAATAGTACGATTTGACTCCAGGTATCGAAGGGCAACCCTGGAATAGTCTGTTTCCCAAAATACCAGATCTGTAGTGTACTTAGTGTTTAAACTAAAGGCGTTTCAATTTCAAACATCTTCTGGTCAAAACTCTATTGATATTCCTGGGTTAGGAACTTAGAACCTTAGGAACCAGCATCAAAAAGGAATGTTTTGTTACAGAGATTTAAAATTTTAAAAGCTGATATGTCGGCGTTTGGAAAGGGCATCAATCTCACATTTTGCCATTGGCATTTTTTCTAATAGCGCAAAATGAAAGTTTAGCAATTTTTCCGTAATTCAAATACTTTCAAAATCTCCTAATACCAAGGCCTCGCCTCTTTTAACTTCACTACGGCGCATGCTTAGGAATTAGTAGCAGCCTCTTGTTATCCTTCTCCCAAGATAGCCTGTGTTTTGTCGTTCACAGTTCTTCTTTGCCTGTTGCTTATGTGTGGCAGTTTCCTTTAAATCACCGTACTCTGTTACACTCCAATCCGGGATGATAGGAGTGGGTGGAAAAGTCCCTGCTTAAGCATGATAGAAAGGGGTGTAATAGGCGGGGTGGTAGATTTTCAGCTCAGAATAAATCAGTGCGATGGATTGAATTTATGTTCTCAGAATTTGGAGAGCTTAACATACTCTCGATTTTTAGAAACTGTTTTTCATGAGGGTCGGAAGAGTGTTGGAATATCTACTACCTAATGTCAACAATTTGACTCTGGTAAACGCCTATTAAAAATCCACTCATTTTTTACACTCATCAAAAATTTGAAAGGAACAATCAGTAACGCTACAGACGTTTTATGGAGCTTATTTATTACTTTTGATGGCTCTTTACTCTTCTTCAAATTAACATGACTGGATTATTTTCTGAGAACAGCTTCTCCAATGAAACTTTAAATATTAATTAAGGGGTGCCCTGAACAATGTCTCTTGAGGAAATTTTCTCAGAATTTAATAAGAGTTGACGCCCCATTATTCCTGAGTCTAGAGTGGTGTGACAAGTTTGCTATCATTCAATTCTGTAACTTTCAAAACCTTCCCTTTGAAAGGAACTTCACTCCAAAAACAGCAGAGTTACGTGTACGTATTGCTTGCTAGATTTGTCTGTGCTGTACCCTGTATTCACAAAACAGGTATCTAAAACCGAGTCTTCGGGTTTTACGGCTTGCATAGGCGTACGATTTCTAACATGTAGAAGGGCTAAGTTTTACATTGAACATGATTTCTCGTCTACCATTAAATGAAACGTTGGCCACGACTTGTATTTGTGGGTATTATGACATGTGTCGTGTCTTGAACATGACACGCCAGAATTGGTATTTTGTCAGCTGTGTTATAGTTAGCTGTGTAGGTGCAACCTTTTTAACGTGTTCACGGGTGACAGAGGGCACGGGGCGGTTTTTTCTATGGGAAAGTGCTCATTTCCGTGCCTTTACTTGGTTTGAACAGTTTTCTAAGTACGGTATGAAATTCTTGGGTCTCACATTAGGATTTCAACCTAACATTGTTTTTGCGTTGGCGACACAGTGTTTCCTCAAGTAATTGCCCTTCGAAGAAGCACCTCTGACGATACATTTTTTATGTAGGCGCCCGTCTTATGCAACTACGTTGTCCTGTTATTTCAGGGCACAGTGGCTTTTAGCATTTTTCAGGTATAACAATGACAGAAACGTCTTGGTGAAAGGTTACCAGGAAGCCTTTTCTTATATCCTACGTCACCTTTTTTCTTTTTAAAATTAAGGACAACCAAAAGAACTTCATGATATCTTTCCCTGATGTTATACATGATCTATGCCCCACGAATAAGCACGTATTAGAAGTAAGCTTTTTAAGAAAGCGCCATGGGCGTTGAGTTAGGGGAATATTGTTGATTACGTTGCAAAAGCATTGTTCAATTAAGTCCCGTATGTAGATACGTTTCAACTGTGCATTGGATAGAGGCCACGGTTTTTAGAACCTTTAGAACGTGAGTAAAGACGCAGCATCCTGTAAATGTTAGCCACCCCTTCTCTTCTCTCCTCCATGGTACAACAAGGCTAAGCATTGCCTTGACTCAACCTCGCATGTTATCTGCTCATGACATATTACGCCTACGTCGGCACAGCGAAAATGGGCTTTATGATTACGCAACTGGAAGGGCAGTGATGTCAGATGCTACATCCCTTCGTATGCTTCGTTTTATTCAGACGAAGATTTACACACACATTCATGTTTATTTCGGTCTGGGATGCGTCTTACGGTAAGTTGAATGGCTTAGTTCAGTTGCCAGTGGCAACAGTTACTTGTGTGCCTTCAATGAGGGCATAGTAATACATTAAAGCCGTATTTGGTAAAGGGAAATATTGCTTCTTTCGCTACGTAGAAATTAATGTTGATTGGCAAACGCAGGTATAGGTACAGGCTTTGGATCTGCATTCGCAATCGCTCTCTGGCATTGGAATTATAGGGAGAGTGTGTACATCCTTGGAAGTATCTCTTCAGTTAATTCTTGTAACGGTTAGGTCTATCTGGGTTACCGTTATTAAAAGGATTCCAGAATAGTCCTCTAGCCTTCATGCATTGTGGAAACCTTAATCAGGCAACCTCATCCCTCAGTATGATACAAGCATCAACCTTATCGAAGTAGCGGCATTCGTCTGCGTCCTTGTATCTAAGTATCTGATACCGTAATGCAAGAAGACATGCATTTTACTTAGGACGTGTGACGATCAGTTTTAAAGTATTAAGCGTTTCGGGCGTTATTTGTTCTAATTTATGTTCCGCTTTTTATGAGAGTACTCTCGAGTCCTGAATGATTGCAATACCTCGAATACGAGAAATACTAGGCGGTTCACTAGTTCGGTCGCAGTGATTTGTCAGTGCGAAGAAATCTAGATCAATAATGTTCAAGAATGATCCTTCTGAACCCGACTTCAATTATTACGACAAACAAGAGCAAAAATCATCGCGGCATCACCTTGTTTTTTGGCAATTCGTTTTTACACTTTCTTAATTTTCGTTCAGACTTGGAATTTATAAGTTTAGGGCCCGGAATAAGGGTATGATGACGGAGAACTCTATAGATATGTATTGCCGTGACCTTAACGATTATTCGGGACTCCAGAGTATCTAGATGAAAGTGGCCAGTTTTTACATCCATATACACTGCTGTTGAATTTGTATAAAATGATTACTATGGACTCAAACCGACCTATTTAAAAAGTGCTTTGTCTGTTGGTTGTTTCTTTTTGTATACGTGAAATAACTCATGGAATGCAAACAATGGACCATAAAAGTGCTACCCCGGGTATTCGTATCTGGTTTACGTTGACCTCAATTATCTAGACAACTGTCGTTCGGATGACACTTGCAGCACCCCTTATCATTTACGTTAAGGGACCAATTGATATCCCCTCCTGATGTTTATGTTTTCAAAGCCTCACTCTTTTAAGGAACAACGTTTTGGACCAGGGTTTTGTAAGTTTGTGCGTCATTTGAGAAAATGAGTCGAAAGCAAGATGGGTCCTGAACTATTTCCTCTTTGAGGAACCTTCGAAAATTCGAATATGGTGTGTAATAACGCTGTATCTGCAGCGACAAACGATGAACCTACTCATATGCTTTTACTTTTTTTCTTATACATGCACCTCGTCTCTCATGTGTTCTACCATATCACTTCTCATCACATCTCATTAAACACAATTATACTAATTATGCACTACTACATGGTACACTTATCCCATTTGTGATCAATAGATCTTGGTAGTTTGCCGTAGTGTGAAACCAGCGTTCAGTCAGTGTTAATGGACACATCCACACATACCCCAATCACTAGAAATCCTTCCCCTCTTCCCTCGCCCGGTTGGTTTGGCACCAGAAAGTGCAGGGACCATGAAAATGTTGTTGGTGCTGACGACATATACGATTTCAATTTAAAAGAACATGTACTAAAATGGCGAGGTGGTAGATATACTCATTTTTATAAACAACTGCCAAAATAGAGGATTTGACGATACTCAGAAAGATGTTAAACTATCGATAAACCATTTTCTAATAGTTCGTTGGTGGTACAAAACAATAAACTGCACGAAATAGCGAAAACACTTTAGTACTGAAAAGCTTTTTTCATCTGACTCTCCTCAGAGTACAAAATCGAGATAGGAAGAAATCAATAAAACGTATACCAAACTGTGTTTCGAAAGTAGCCAATCAGAGGTCTGACTGCTAGATTGGTGTTGTTTTAACCAATCAGTAAGACAGCGTTCTCAACTAATCAAAAAGACCGTGTGCCATCCACAAATTGCAGAACCGTTGTCTATTCATTTTCTTGCCAGTGCGAGGCTGGCTATGTCGGACGCACGATTTTCGAGATTAGTTGATAGAATCAAGCATCATTTTCCGCCAAGTATCAGCTCCTACAAGGAAACAGCCACCTCGGGTTTCTAAAGCCAAAAGCACTGTTAAGCAATGTGACTCTGCCATAGGGCAGCACTTGCTTGAAAACCCAGACTGCAAAATTGTATACGGATCACCGCTTTCGCATAATAGGCAGAGCTACGTCAGCTTTTCACCTAGCCGTCCTCGTATCCGTCGACATCTAAACAACAAAGCCGTTGTTTTGCAGACAAAAAGAATTGGTCTTTTCGTTGGGCCTTTCCGGTTAACTATTTAGTTCCACATACACTAATTGGTCAAAACAACACCAATTTAGCAGTCATACTTCTGATTGGCTACTTTCAAAACACAGTTTGGTATAAGTTTTATTGATTTCTTCCTATCTCGATTTTGTACTCTGAGGAGTGTCAGATGAAAAAAGCTTTTCAGTACCAAAAGGTTTTCGCTATTTCGTGCAGTTTTGAACTATTTTCTGTTGTATTGTTTTGGATGCGCCATTGTTTCTTAATCTTTCCCGGGCGATTGCCTTGCTATCCAAGGTTGAAACTTTTTTAACGAATAATCGGAGGTCTCCTCGCACAGCGATATCTAGCCTATTTCGCTATTTGGTTGCATTACGGCAGAAAACCCCGCTTGTATCAAGTAAATAGTTGGGAAACATAAGACGATTTTTTTTACCACTACCTACAACTCTGGGTAATTGTCTGCTCGGGAGCACCATAAATTGACATACTTATCCTCTCAGAATAATGCTTTCAATTCCTCATCAGTTGGCGGATCGATAAGGGATGACTGCAGCTGTGTTGGTACCTTACCAAGATCGCACGAGTAAGGTCGCGCTATCCACGCAAGAATGTCCGCGACAAGCAGATCAGCAAAGCGCTCGTTCATATCTTCTCTCATTTTTAAGATGGCTGGTGCATTTTTAGAGACATGCGTTAGAGACTTCATTTCTCGTTAGATCTGGGAATTGGCTTCGTTGCCTGCGGCCCATGTTTAGCTTGAGTAAGTCATGTTTTGTTGTAAAAGCAGTGATTATCTTTTTACATTTAGTCACCATCGTTTTCGCTCCTTGCATTTGCATGCTCCGAGGTTCATTTAGCATGCTGAAAGTGTCTGACGTGTATGCAACGTCAGTTATTACTATCTTTAGTCTCTTAACTGTCTCTACCTAAGAGTCTATCCTCGAAAAACTCAATTATTGTCTCGTCTAGAGTCTCGAGTCCAAGAAATCGAATAGGGTAAGTTCCGTTTGACAGTTATCGGACTTCGATATGCATCAGTAACCGCTCAATAGTTTTGCCATTTCCATGGCATAACAGGTAGAAAAGACAATCAGTAAAACATTTCGTTTAAATCTTCTTGATGTGTTTGTTAGAAAATTGTCGAGTCTTGTGAAGCTCGCCACTGGTCCATAGTTACTCAATGGTCCTTAGCATCAAACAGTAAATCGCTAGCAGACCTGTAACTTCATCATTAACTAGGGCAAAGAAACCCCTATGTCCTCCAATCATTGCTTGGGTACCGTAAGTTTTTATCGCTATTATCCCTAATCTGTTACTGTATATTTATACAGACTATATCAGGATACCTCAACACCTTTTTACACTCTATTAAGTACTTTCATGTCATTTTCATAACGTATGCGACGTTGCAAGAGTCAATGTAGCATTTTGATAAGAAGCACGCGATTCGCATGTCACGCATTTTCCTTGTGAATTTTGCTTGTTTACTCCCCTAAAGAATACTATTTTTCTTAATCTATTATACCAATCTTTTTACCTAAATAAATCAAGTCCATACTTGCAGACATATTTTACCTTTCCAAAAACATTGCACTACATATTCCCCGAGACAAAAACATAGTATAGAAGAACCAGTGGACTGTAATTGTAATTCGTTAGCAGAGTATATTCTGAAAAGAAGATACCCTAGCTTGTTTCATTATAGAAGTATGGCATAATTGTAATAAACTTTCATAAATCACCCATTTTTCCGCGATACTCGGCTCAACTAATTGACTTAATTTAGGATAAAATAACCCCCTCAGAGAGTGCGTAAATTGGATGATGACCAGCGCGCCTACCAAGTAACAAAATAGCTCCGAATCTGATGACGTTGTCTTCCTTGCTGAGTTGGAACCGCAAATGCTGGAAACGAATGCTCCCATAACTTCATAAAATAGCATTTGACAAATTTTTGTGGCTGGTTGGAAAAGGCTGGTGTATGAGTACAACTTCGAAGGCGAGTTATGGTAAGTGCTTTATAATTATAACAAAATACGAACACGAAACACGAGGCACTCATCGTCAGCAACAGCCATGACCAGACGAAGAAGAAGGGAATTTCAAATGAAGCTATATTCAACAAGCCCGGGAGATCAAATTCATTTAAATTCCTTTTTGACAAGGCCGATATGGATTTAAAACATGCCTTTTTAGAAACGTACCTGGCAAGTAAAATTAAGTAAGGAAAGCATCAGCTAATAATGAAGTCAATATTTTGTATGTCAGAGTAACAGAATAAAATACAGTTACACCAGCAAAATTACAGTATAATTCGACTCACATTACGTGAGTAATTTAAGA
>JAAAKL020006772.1:0-17627 GCA_010016065.2 Carybdea cf. marsupialis auct. non (Linnaeus, 1758) | reverse complement strand
TCTTCGCTTTCGGAGTGGGAGATCCTGGGTTCGAACCGGACCAGCGCCCCAAGCACTTCATGTTTATGAGATCTATACTATGTAGTTCATGACTGCTTGTTTGGCTGCCTGAGTACTTATATAGATAGATAGATATAAATATTGATAATGTTGCATAATCTCAGCGAAGATGTCATGACACGAAGTACGAATTCAGCCTCTCAATGTCTGGTTGTCGAAATCACACTACGTAAAGTAATTTGAATATTGATTGAGCTATGTAGAAAAGGCAATGGTTTTTATAACTTTTCTATCCATTAGTGTCATTTTGTTTTTCATGACATTTTGATTACAGTCAGAGGTGGCCGAGTGGTTTAGACAGTGGATTCCTATTTCAACTGTTATGAAATGTTGAGGTTTGAGTCACAGTTCCCACTGTGATAATATTTGGCAAGATACGAACTGGATTGAGCTTCGCCATACCCAGGTCAAAAACGTCGGACATGGCTACGGTGGCAAGAATGCACCTTAGGACCATGCGTGCGGATTCTGCTTGTCTACATAGAGTTGCAGAGAATAACATCGTTAAGCACTGGTATAAGCTTCAGGGAAATATCGGCTGGAAAGCTCCTTTCAATACACATGGCATAGGAGGGACGCTGTACAAATGCACTTTCCTTTTTTATTCTTACAAGAGGAAATAAGTACTAAAACGTTTAGTTATTATGAAGGATAATTAAGTAAGGGTTCAAAATTTAGTTTGCACAACTTCAAGCCCTTGAGAAATTATACCGAGCGGGACTGACCCATCGGTTGTGGGTGACCTTAACTTCTATGCTTATAAACTTGAAAGTATGTCAAAGTAGGGTGATAACGAAATTTAATGATAAATTCATACCACAAAACTAATATAAACAAATCGACATCAGGATATTGCTCAGGAACTCATAGCCATTTACAACTATCTGAACAAGAGCTTGAAAAATGGCGATTTTAAAATCATTACATTGACTTTGACCCACATCGAGACCGAGAATCAAGTCAATTCAGAGAACACATATATTCCATTAATTTTTTAACAAGGATTATTTCAATTAGGTATTTTAAATTTTAGTATCAGGTACCCTAGATTTTGCTGATATGAAAGCGTGCTGGTCATGAATATCAAAGAAAAATACAATACCAGTGTCGTAAAGATAGATATTAGGGATGTTTTTCAACACGAACAAGCAATACATGGGTTGTGTCATAAGATTAGTATAACGTGCGCCATAATTGTATGAAAATGCACTTTTCCTATCTCCAGTAAACATGTTTACCGTACCTTTCTTTGTTTCATACAAAATTTCAACAGAAATATTTTTATTTTTTAATTATTTTCAATGTTTCTGAGCATCTGCATAGTCCATATATTCAAATATTTCATCTGTAGCTATGCATCAAATGGATATCCCGTCCGATTTAATGTCCATGTAAGCTTTTCTTTCACTAATAATACTTCTTATATTGGTTTATTCCACAAGCGACGCCATAAGTTATTGCCTTGCTGCTTTAATCCTAGAGCGCAATTTTCCCACCACAGGTATTCCCATACAAATTCATTGGCAAAAGCAAATTTTGATTTATATTTCAACGCAATCTAGAAAGTAATTTATGTTTTGACGACTGCAATTCAATGTCTTTCACCAATAATAACTTTCAAGATAAAACGATGTTATTAAGATGCAAATGTTTTGTAATATTAGGACGTAGATGACCAGTGAAGGGAAGGTCATCTTCAATCATATTACTTCTTTGGTAGTTAGAACATTACAAGTTTCTTTGCCTGATGTCTATTGATGTAGTCATAATTGATCTTTACAGAATGAAGGGAGCTTCATATTTCAGCTAACCAGATTTGACACATGGTTATTCTGAAACTGTAAATATCTAAGCTGCAAAGGAGTTTACTCTTTCAAGTACATGGATTTTTATGTGCAATAAAGAAATAAATTTCAATAAATAACCTAAGATGTACACAGCAAGAAGTTAGGTTTCTTTGTCTCCTATTCCTGTGGGATTTCATGATACATCTCATCTATATTGCGGAATTCATGAACCCAGTTGCAGATTCTTCCCGAAAGCCCAATATTTTCCATGATGTTGATCAGTTTCTTATGATCTACCTTGACAAATGCCCTGGCGAAATCCACCAGCACAGTGAGTGTTCTTCTTTGTGGTTTCTTGTCTTGAAATCCATTAAGCACATCTTCCGTGATTCTAATGATTTGGTCCACAGTTTCACGCCCATGTCTAAAACCAGATTGGAAGTTATATAGTTTCCCTTATTTTTCTAAATAAAAGAACGTTCTTTCTCGAAACATTTTCTCCATTAACTTGGCTAAGCACGATGTCAGGGTAACAGGTCTATATGACTCCACTTTCGTGAGGACTTTTCCCGATTTTGGCAATGGTATAATAATACCCAGCTTCCATTCTGATGGCACTTTTTCTTTCTGCCAGCTTTCATTGATGATCTTCAGTAATTCTTCTTTACCTTTGGTAGTGAGGGTTATTAAGTGCTCATTGTACATGTTGTCATTGCCTGCTGCTCTATTTTTTTGAAGCTTCCGATGGCATGTTCCATTTCAATACTTGTGAAGTCTTTATGCATTTCATCTTGCTTTTCCTCGCTTTATCATTCTCCTTTTTGATTTGGTTTCTCTTCGTTTTTTCTCTTCTGTTTCCTTCTAGGTCCTCTTTCTTTTTGGGAATATTGGTGTTCTTCTTGGCTACACTGGCATGCATATTAATGTACTCCTCTGCCTTTTTCGTATTATCCGTAACCCTTCTGTTCCCAACTTCGATAGCTACATTAATGCCTGTAACCTGTTCTCTGCTAATGCTTCTAATAGTCCTCCACACTTTACAGGTGTCTTGGTCTTCATTCCGTTCCTCCAAGAAGTCTCTCTACATTGCCATCTTACCCTCGTTTATCATGTTCATGACTTCCTTGCTTTTTCTAAGCCATGCCAATCTATTCTCCTCACTTTCCCGTGCTCTTGTCCTTAGTTAGTTTCTCTCCTCTACTGCATCGGTAATCTCTTGGCACCACCAAGCTTTTGGGTCTTTCCTCTTGCCTCATGGGATGCATTTCCTTGCTCTCACAATAGCTTTTGACAACCACTCAATCTTGTCGTTCACTGACTTGGCTTCTAGTTTTGTCTCGCTCATCTCTTCACCTAGTATACTTCTGTATCTCTCCTAGTTTGACTTTCTCCAAAAGCACTTTGTCTGCATCTCTCCATTGTGTGCCAGCTCCATCGTGTCAATATCAATACAGATACTTCTGATGCTAAAACAGACAGGTAGATGTTCTCTATTCAAAGCTTCTAAAGTTCTCCACTGTGTGATTTGGCTATTGCTACCATAAATAGTGATGTCAAGAGTGCTTCCCTTGGCTGATCTGTAGCATTGGTATGTGTGTTCCCCTGTGTTAGCGATAACCATGTTATTATCAATAGCCCAGACAGCAATGTGTCTACCCAGATCGTCTTCTACTGTGTTTGTGTTGTCCAATATGCCATGATGAGAATTGAAATCACTAAAAAGGATGCCATTCTGATCATTAGCCAGTGCATTATCAGCTATAAATTCTTGTGCTCGTTCTTCTTGTTCACTGCCTCAGATGGGTGGGATGTAGAAGTTGTAGATGTTACATTCCCAGTTATCTTTGAATATTTTCACTTCCATTCGCTCAGTGGTATTGTCATTGATCAACTGATATAATTTCATTTCCTGTACATTGACATCTTATTAAACTCTCCCACGACATGGTTCTGTGTTTTTTAACGGTCAGCGGACAAATTAGTTGCATATCCTTGCTTCAATTCAGCCAGTAAAATATTATTTTAACCCTCTCAACATAAGAGTTAGCCCTTTGAATCAGCTTGGAAAAGCTCTAGATCAAGATGGACTTAGTATTTACTGTATCCTGAAATAGTCGACAACATCCTGCCAAACCTTTGCAATCATGAAGCAGATAATAGCATGAAGCTGCTTTATCACTACAGCCCTCTAGTTAAACTCGCTGCTAATGACAATGGCACAAGTGATGAGCAGGGAGAGCGTTTCCTTAAGACATAAAATCGACGGGGGAAAGCAATGGGATACGTATATGATAGTGGATTACTTATTGAGCTTAGCTTGCTATCTTGTTCAGGCTCAGTATTTAGTAACAGTTCTTAAACATACAGGTCCTAAGAAATAAGGAAAGAGCAATATAAATGATCAGATTACATATTGGAAATTTACTAGTTATACCAAAAGTGTAAAGAACACATTTTAAGTTTCATTTTATGAAGCTCTAAATTGTGCTTTTCCTCACAAGTTGCTTTATCAAAACCAATACCTTTTCTTATAGACGTGAAGAGAATAAAGTTTCATCAGAAAATTTTCTTGGCCTATTTATACTAGACTCGTGTTACTGTGAAATGTAAGTCAAATATTGGTAGGAAAATACATTTTAGGGGACGGAGCCTTTGTGGACGTAAAGGCTTTGACGTCTTATCAATAGCAACATCAGATTTACGAATAAAAGCAAGCTAGCTTTTAAGTACGGACAACTTGACGTCATCGTGGAACACAGTACTGTCTAAGAACCTGCGCAAGAGTTTTGGTGATACCACTATGTATGGGCAACGACGAGTTTCATAAACTACGCGGTTGATAAAAAATGGTGAGTCTTGAGGAGCAATATGGGATGAGCAGTTTAAAAATCAAGTATTCCAATCTAACTGATCTTGTAATAAAAACAATCAAGGTTACATTTTAATTGTTTTTGTTGGACAATTGACACAAGGAGAATAAATTTATCTTGCATTTATTCATCATATATCTGAGAGCTAGTAAAATCTATTAATTTTACATTAAATGATGCTTCACGAAAATTAGCGCGAAAATAAAGTGCTTCAGTTGTTGTCGATTATGATCCTTAGCTCTGCCTAACAAAAGTAGTACTTCCCTGTTTTAAAAACAAATTATTAAGTGTGTAAATGGAGCATGTGTATTCGCCATAACATACATCATCGCAACGTTTCCCCTTGAAATGGATTTGATTCTTGTATTTCTAGATATCTCGATCCCCACTTTTAAAATGCAATTCCAACAAAGTAAAGGCTCTCATCAATTATAGACATATCTTCATACTTCTTGCCTATCAAATAAAGTTGATAGCAAGTCTTTTCCTTGAAAGATTCATCAACCAATTATTTAATGGCCAAGTATTTTTCGAAGGAAACCTGGTGATTTTTCAAATCATTAAAGATTAAATCGCTTTTGAGAAAATGAGAAAGGAAGAAATACGTTTTTCTCTTCGATACGAATTGAGAAGGGGGTCCTTGTCCGTGATCTTCAGAAGCTATTGAGCGTCCTTACGATGTCATAACTGATAACTGTATGGCTCCATATGCCTCCATATGCCTCCAAAACTCTTAAATTCTTGAAAAGTGTTGTTTTATTGCAATAAATTTGTTAAAATAAATTTCGATTAAGTGCTGCTGGGCATGGAATTTGTAATACATAAATAATCCTGTAGACGACAAGAAGAATTTTTGCCATCCAAGTTTCGTTAATGCCTTATGGGAGAACAGCGTGATCATGAAGAACTTTTTAATGAAAATGATCAACTCTTTTAATAATATATATAGAAAATATATTGGTTTTGGGAGATAAGAAAATAGTGGGCTTATAACAAAATTTCATGCTATCAATCGTTTTATTTCCCTGGCCACTGTAGATCCTTATGAAACTAAGGTTTTCATAAATCGACTTATTAAAATGCTTTAACTGAAGCAATAAATAAGTCATGATCAGCTGCATAGTTTTCAAGTTTAGATCAATGAGCTTATAAGATTCAGACAGCTTGAGTTAAGTTGTATTTATTTGTTTTGTATAACAGTGATCTGTAGGCCTACAAGCAAAGAATACCAAATGAGTAGTTTACAGCCTACTGTCCAAAAACAGCACCTTACAGGAAAGATGTAGGGTGACTGTTAGAAATAAGTATTAAAGACTGGAAGAAGAAGAAAAACAGTCAACCTGAGATCCATTCAAAAATCTCTTTTAGGAGATGCTAACAAAATATTTTCAGAAAAGAAAGAAAAGACGGAGAAGACGTGAATGAAAGAGGAGATACGAGACGCCATTAAGAGAATCAGTCATGAATGAAGAAAACAGAATAGAGAAATAAAAAAGATGTGCAATAGTTCAAGAGTCTTGGCCCACAAATAATACGCAGAGGTATAAAAATATCGCTTCTCCAAATTTTAACCATTCAAAGTGATGTCAGACAAAGGATGCCTCTTGCAAACACGTCCAGAAGACTTAAAGAGATAAAGATCTGCTTTGACATATATTAGTAAATATTTGACCTCAAGCTCACCTATTGTAAGAATTGCATGTCATCTGTTGCCTAGACTTCATCCTATTTATTACTTTGGGCTCCATCTCACTTCTTGCTTGGACTCCATCCCATTTATTGTTTTACCTTATCTCACGTGTTGCTTATACTCTTTCTTAACTGCTGTTCCTATGTATTGTTTTGGGCGTTGGCCCCAGAAACAAAGACTTACTGAAATTTTTAATGGAGACACTTGTAGTCTGCATGCCTCCAATGACACCTAATATTTGATAACAATAATGGAGAACTTTTCTTGGTGTATAGAAAACAACATCCAAATAGTGAAAGTTAGTATAAAGCTTACGTTTCAACTCATGTTAGCATGAGACATACCCTGTCCTTGACGTGCCCAGTACAAGAGTGCCAAGAGCCTTCTTCCTTCAAAAGACGTTGCTAATAAGTACTCGGATCATGCTCATAAATGATGCATGCATTCTCATACTTGCTCCCTTCCTAAGTATTAACAGATTTGCACAGGGGATGAAAAAGACGCTAGGCAAATGCGAGGCATTTGTATTTTGACGATGTTTGTGCTAAAAGCTAAACTGTTTATCATTAGATCCTCTCAGATGCGATTGCAAACAGCATGCATCTTACAACTGAAACACTATACATTTTGTGTTGCATCTCCATATTCATTAACATAGATAATGAAAAACATTTTCTTGCACATAAATGTGGTAATCATTGTCGAGAGAAATAGTTGCCTCTTGGAAAAAATGCTCTAAAAGAAAAGTACGTTCATACAAAAGTTCATTTGTCTACTCTTCAGTACAAGGCCACTAACGACTCTATCCCTTTAAAACTCAATTAAATCTTTCATGCTTTATGAGCATTCTTTTAAAATTGGCATTCGTAACTCTGCAATAAGGTATTAAAACAGACACAAAGGTATTAAATATCATTCGTGTGAGATTTATACAAGAATTAATACAATGGTCCCGATACTCAAAATCGCACCTAATAATCAGTGAGATGCGCTTCCCGCAAAAATAGGAAAACTTTTTGGGAAAAATTTGGCCTCTTTCCTTGGAATAGTAATTTGGAAAACAATTTACTAAAACACCACTAACCCATTACTTGCCTCAGGCGCCATGTCAGCACTGTTTACAAATGATCATGCGTACTTTAAAATTCAAACAGCAGGTTCACTATTTTCACTTGACTAAGTGTATGATTCAGTTTAGAACTGTTGGGTAAAGATTCGGAGGCAAGATTATTAAAAGAAAATCCTGAAGCTGAAAGCGGTGCAATAATTGTCAAAGTGAATTTGAACTGAGGCCTCAAAAGATACCAGTTAACTTTAAAATCCTGCTTTCAGAGCAATAAGGAAGAAAGCTACTTTGTGTAGTGTAATGTTGTGATTACCTCTTAACTGTACATAGCTTGAAATGCAATTCTAAAAAAGTAAAAAACTGTAAAATAGATGTTTTGAATTACCTAAATCCTTTCATCATCCATCATCTGCGATTGTCAAACATTTTATAAAGAAACAAGCTAATAGTCGCATGTTATGATATGTAGAGGAAAACACAAAACAAATTTAAATGGTAATTCAAATTTTGAGAAGCATTTTGTAAAAATGAGGCTTTGCACTTTTAAGTAACTCAAAAAGTGAAGAATTATCGTTGAAGTGGAATATGCATTTATTTACATATTAGAGTATACAGCAAACATCGACGCTTATGCAGAACAATTAATTTTAAGCATTACTGTGTCTGCTATTGGATGGACAAGACTTTGTCTGTATATAAATTTTACTACGGTCTTCATAGCATATTCCCAGCATGATTACGAAAATTTCAAATTTTTGAAAACTTTTCCTGACTTTCTAAATGTGTTCTTGAACACATATCATACGGCTTTTGCATAAGAACGGTAAGAGGAATCACATATCACATTTAAATTTGTAGACGAGACGTGAATGGGGGGATATGGAGTCGGGTCTATGCGAGTAACTAAAATTTCGTGCTCTCAATATTGATTCAAACTAATTCTATTCCTTGCATTTTGCATGACTTGGCGACGATACTAGCAATTTAGTGTTTAGATTTATGACGAAATAGATCAATGAACTTAAAATATAAAGAAACAACAACCTGGACACTTGTATAATGATTAGTATTGATGACAGAAGTACATATTTTAGCTACGTACAAGTTGACTAATATATTTTAGATACAATGGGCAAATATGTTCCTTTTCAAAATTGTGGTAACAGCCTTCGCGTCCGATTCAAATCACAAACAAGTATTATTGAGTTGGTATTATTGATTTGTAAGACACTGCCATCAACTCCAAAAAGGGTACGTGTAACAGGAGCAGTGTTTATGGTACGCTATGACAGTGGTATTTGGATCACTATTATATGTAATTATATCAAGGAAAGATCATTTCCCTGCTTTCCACTTTCCGCAGCGAACAGAATTATGGGACTTCTCAGATATAGATAATGAAAGATATGGAACATTGCGTTTTCTTCATTTAATTAACCTCAAATAACACAGTATTTTGTGATCTCCTCTCTATTTTTACCTAGATTTTACTTATCGTGATTAACACATTTTTTATTTCTATGAGTAACCTAGAATTTACACGGGTTTCCCCCTGGACGTTGCGGTACGATTCTCCAACAGAAAAACTAACGTTGCCCGTTTTAACAAGAACTTTTTTAAACTCCCCACGAAACCTATATTGGAGGTAATCGCTCGTTCTCGTTACCTTGTTATGGAAACCAGGCTTGTCTGATGAATATTTCAGAAAAATTGGATGCTACTATCCCAAGGCAACTATTGATGATATCTTGAAGAGCTAACGCCTGTTTCACAAATCTAAGCATATCTCTCATATCTTTTAACATGTGATAATCGAGTATCGAATCATAATTGCTTGTTTTCCCTCCTTTGGTAACTTCTTGGTAAGGTAATATGTTACCTGTCGTCATTTTTGCCTCTCGTTTTTGGATTTGGGAAATAAAAGCGGTCTTTCATTTTCGTGTATTCAATTTATAATTTGGTAAAAAATGTCTCTTGGGCCCTTACTACTTTCTTTTTCACATTTTTTCTCCTGTTGCCATACATATTTGGTAACCCTGATCCGACGCAATGTCTATAATCTTTATATTAGTCTAGATCATCTAACGAAATATCTCCACGTTCCGTTTGTGGTGCTAAACAGATAATCGTCGCAATGTGCAGAGAGACCATAGAATCCTACACAGTAAGTATTCTCAGCTCGTATGGTAACCCATTGAAAACGAATGCTCCACCAAACCCCTTTCTCTCCATTGTGCCCCCAGTGTTCGCAGTTAGCCGAGAGAAAGGAATTGTCGTCTTCCATCTTTATATACGAAAAACAAGATGGTGGCTTGGATGGATACCTCGCATTATGATAATCCAAAACCAGCTTTCCCGTAGCATTCTTTGCTGTAACAATATGAAAAGTTTTGTTTAACGTTTCCTTCCGACAAAAGAAACGCATCTGCGTAAAACGAAGTTTCTCTCTCAGATCCTGGAGAGCAGTTACACCTGGTAGATAATTTTCACGGACTGGATTCAGGATATTTTTGACATTCTCTTCGACAAGATTTGCTGCTGTTACTGACAGCTTTCCATCAACTTTTCCAATCAGATGCCAACCTCCTGTTGGAAGCAATAATTAAAATTATGCAATACAAATATGCTATAGTCCTATATATTAATGCAAGTAAAATCTTTTATACCTCTACAGCATTTCAAAAATAGGAAGGCAATATAATAGGTCATTACTGAAATGTTACTCTTCCGTTCAAGGAGGATCTAAACGTTACAATTTTATTTTAAATCTCTTTTGGAAAAATCTGCCCAGACAGCTTTTAAAGATTCCGCGGACCAGTGTTTGAGGAGGGGGAAGGAATTAGTTGGTCTGCAGCTTATGCTAATAACTGTGAATATTAGAAAAAGGTACTAAGAAGTGGAAACTAGTAAAATTGTTTATTCATCTACTACCTCTATCAAAACAGAATCTAATTCTGGTATTACAGGTGATCACGTCACAGCAGAGGCGGAAGGTGGCAAGTACATTTCTCAACGATCGATCGTTAGGATACCTTTGAATATCAAACCTTTTTAATGCCAAGTACTTAACTTGGGACCTTCAAATAGATCTATTTGAAGTCGTTTTGTTCTGTGTACCTTTTGTGTTGGGAGTGGGGTTTTTATGATGAATCTTTGTAATGCTATTAAGTTCACTATTAACAAATTTGGAAAGATAATTTGACGGCTTATAAGCACACTGCTAGGGCTGCCATTCTTCAATTCTTGCTTTACATGTTCGTTACCCTAAACTGTGATTATATGTTTTAAGAAATAGGAAAAAAAGATCTTGGCTTCTTCCCGATTATAGAACGCCAGGTGCTAGTTTTCTTGCAGATGACCAGTTTAGTGAGGTCACAAGCTCCTCAAGTGTCTAAATTTTTAAGCACTTCGTCTTGCGTGATTTGGTCGAGCATTATTACTTCCTGTTTTTTAGGAAGTGTACCAATATATTCTTTAGGATACCATAGCTATCTGTAAGGTGGTTGTCACCTTATCCACACTTCATTTAATTTGATTTTGAATTGTTGATGCTGTCAGGTATCTTTCTAATTGAGCTGCACTGTTTTCTGCTGTTTGCAAGTATCAGTGAAGAGTTCATGTATCAGGCCCAGCAAGTCCATAAGATCCTGCTTCTTACGCTCAATTGAGCCTTTCTGTCCTTTTCTTTATCTTTACAGAACTTTACTAAGGAATAACTAGTGCGGCAGATGCGGACCATAACATCATAGGTGGAAAGGGCGGTAGACGTATCTCTCATCCTCTACTGTGAAATTGAAAAGGTGATGACGAGTATATACAAAAAACAAGGAATCAGGAAACGATCAAATTGCGATGGAAATGCCGAGAAAGCAAGGAGAAACCGTTATGGACAAATTAAATAAATTATTTGACAAAGTGAAGACAGACGACAGTACCAAAGGAGTACAAAGGTGAAATCGTTACACTCGTATTCAAATAGGGAGATAAGAAGGACGTAGCAACTATATTACTTTGTTCTCTCAAAGTTTACAAACTGAGCATCTTGAAGGATCGACTGAAATGTAACACCAAAAATCCACAGCAACTATCAGAACTGAGTACTTACTACCATCATTACATTCACTAAGTTGTACAAGTACTCGAGAAAACCAATGAGGAAAGTATACACATCTGCATGGCATTTTAGTCTATGAGAGGTCTTTTGACTCTATGCAACGCATGGTGATCTTCCATGCACTAAACAGTATGGTGTTACGGATAACTACATCAATTTCCTAAATAAAACGTATATAATGAAAACACAAAACAAGTAAGAACAGAAACACTAAGCGGGAAGACCAATATCATGAAGGTAGTCAGACAAGGTGACACATTGCCCGTTATGTTTTCAGCTGCACTAGGAGAAACATTCAGCAGGATAAAATGTGAAAATTGCATTAACATCAATGGAAAATGTCTTGATAACTTGAGATTTGCAGATGAGATCGTCTTCTTTGCAGAAGGTGAAGAACGCTTAAAAACTGCAATATGATTTGAATACGGAGGGAAAAGAGGATGGACTGAATATGAACAAAAGAAGGACAAAAGTCATGTGCAATGAAGTGCCAAAAAGGAAGAGAAGAAACAGATATCAATGGATGATGAACTACTGGAATAGATAGACGAATGGAAGTACTTGTAGATACAAGTACAAGTGAAGCTAATGAGATGTCCAGAGAAATTTACCAGAGGATAACCGCAGGCTGGATGAGATTTGTTCAGTACAGTACTCCCATAAGAAATCAGAAGATAACCATGTGTCTCGAGTAAAAAATTATGGATGCATTTATAATACCCTCGTCGATGTGTATAGCAGAGATATGGTCACTAACCGAACACCAAAAGAATATAATGGCAATAGCCATACACATTATCTTTGTCTTTCTATTGTTAGCCCAAAAAAGAATGGATGAATAAAAAAGAAGGCCAATATCAGTAAGGAAAATATAAGATCATGGGCAAAAGGTGAAGAAATCATCAAGAAGTTGAGAAAGCAAAGGACCAGTGGGTAGGACACGAATCAACTTCAACAACAGAGTGAGTACTAAGAGACTGCAAGCGAGCAAAAGAAAGACCAAAGCCAAGATGGAGAGATGATATTGAACAAAAAACTTGTAGTAGATGGATTCACGTGGCATAAAATTAACAAGAGTGGAAGTAATTTGGAAAAAGAAGAAGAGGCAGTGCTGTGCTAGAGAAGCCTTGTCGACTAAACTTATGTTGGTAGAAGTGTGGTGAAGAAGCAGTTTTACTGCTTGTAAGTTTTTTAATTTTCGGCCTTCGGGCGTTGAATCCTGGGTTCTTCATGTTGTGGATGGATGGATGGATGGATGGATGGATGGATGGATGGATGGATGGATGGGTGGGTGGATGGATGGATGGATGGATGGATGGGTGGGTGGATAACATTTAAATGTTTTCTGTGTCTGCTATGTCGCAATCTAGAATACATTAGGTCTGACCTAAAAACAGTGTCTTTCAATAATGTCAAGGCGCCATTACTGTGACTTTGGGCGTTTCCAGGAACCTCTACCCGTCCCACGTGACGGAACAGCCTGTTCAAAACGGTGAGAGAAAAAAGGTACTTAATTCTGTGAGCAAAAATTCCTGGATAATTCATCTTAGACAATTAGAGCCGATATTACTTGAGAATGACAAGCACCAACCAGTAGTTTTCTATCTGCGTTGGATAGCGCTAAAAGTGAGTAATATTGCACATTAGTGACATCAGTTCCCTGTTATCTATTTTAAAAGTAATCTAACTTTGTTTACAGTTAGTTATAATTTGAGTTGTAAAGAAGGCGAAGATGACGTCTGAATCAGAAATATTGTCTTAGTTGTTGTGACCAGTGTTGTCTTGCAGGATGCAGCATATCAGAAGATGATTGCAGGATAGGTTGCTGCCACACAAAGGATGTTACAAATTTTGGTATATAACTACTTATGATGTTGACAATTTATACAGGTTCATACAGGTAGGTTGAGTTGACATGGATCACTGGAACGCCTGGAGTTGTAAAATGCATAATCTTCCTTAACAAACTGGTTCCTCATCACTTACTTAGGCATGTGATAGTATCATTTAGGAGGCATGGTTTTGCTCCTATTTTATTGTCCTATCATGGGCAAGCAGGTAGCCACCTTCCGTATATGTAAGTCCAAAGTGAGAAGATCCAGAGTAGACTCTTATGGATCGCATGTCACTGAATCGCATGTCGCTGAATCGCTGCATACAAGTTGATCATTGGTCAGTCACAAGAGGTCAGTATGACGATGCAGCAAGGGAATGAATTAAGGCATACTGGCTGTTCACGCAATCTAATGCAATGTCTTTATCAGCGCTCACTAGCAGCTGGCCGGATGGTCCATAAATCGTTGCAAACTGTTGCTTGTCAGTCCAACAGCAACAACACCTCGTTTTCTTCATTAAGGGCTACGAGAGGTCCAATTGGACTAACTGATGGAGGGAACCATTGCATAGAGCTGACCTTTATAAGAAAATGCCTTACTAATTTTAACACTTAAAAAGAACCAGGAGAAAATTCTTGTTAGGTAGTGTTTTTAAATATAATTTTAGTAAACAAAACCGTAAAACTGTTCTAATATGACAAACAATTTTTATTGTTGGGAGAATCATTTTGTAGCCTTCCATTACAAGCAAGTTTCTTATTGTTTATTAGGAGGCCCTTCTTTCTCCCAAACACAACAGGGAGTCTCGATTGTAAATAGCTAGTAGGCAGAGTCAAGTTCTTGAAAACGATAATGTTTTGAAAAAATAATCGCGGTTCTTTACTTTGAATATCAAAGTAGTTTACTCAGGGTGTCTAGTGTGACTGTTGTATATTAACATGCGCTAATAAAACTGTATGCCTAGTTCTAGGCACGTTTGTTAAATTGTATTGAGTTCAGAAAATAGTGGATGTGCAATCTCTAACCTTATCCAGACTGCGTTATCTTGAAAATTTTAAACAAACTAGTACTTTTGACTCAGTTGATGCCATAGATGGTAGACAACAACCAGGAAGATTAGGGAAACCATTCATTCTCTACATCACCGCAACCATATCAACAACATAGCTTATAATCTCCAACACATATGGTCCCCAGCAATATCGAAGAGAACACAACACACACAAAATAAGCATTGTGTCACCTCTACTACAGGTTCGATCCCTACTTCCTCGGTGGTCCGAAGTCGTGCAACATAAATTCAGCGAAAAGTTCCAGAGTCCATTACCCTGAAAATGGGAGAAGTATCTCTCGAAAAGTAGCTCGGAAAAAGACTACGACTAACGACGTGATAAACATCTACGAACTATACCACGATTTGGTGATGGATTGTAGGCCCGCAGCTATATTGATTCGATTCGCAACTTAGGCTTGAATATTATTAGGTTTATTGCTTTATCTATTAGCTACAGATGAAGCTTGTTTACATGTGTCACTGGAGGTATTGGAGTCACGGCAACAATAGGTAAGTTGAAAGTTATCTAAACCCCTTATAGGACCTCTGGGAATCAAAACAACATATTTTGCAACAAAAGGAGATCCTGTGGAATTTTCCAAATACCAGTATCATCACAAATCAACTCGCAGGATTCAACAAGGAAAAAGAGCAACTTTCCTCGCTTCTTTAATAAAACAAATACGTTAGTACCACTCATGGGGCCTAGCTCTAAAGGATAAAACAAAAAGATTACACAAACGTGGTGCTGTCCGGCCAAATTTGCCATCGAAAGAAAGGGCAGTTTTATTGCTAGGGATGAAAAACCCAAAACGAGGCTATACCAGCCTCCCTTGCTTTGTTTACATGGGAGTGAAAACCCTAGCAACCGACCAGCGTGCTCATAGACACTTCATTATAATAATATCGTTAACCACAGAAACTCAAATTATGCTTAATTTTTAAAACTTAGGAAATTGTGAAGGTAGGGATAGATTTTCATTATTAGTTGTTCGTAAAAGTCAGGAATTATATGTATAAAAGAGGCTGCTTGCTGCCACCGCAACCCCACCCCCAAGTTGTGGTAGGGATACGCTTCATGAATTGTCCGTTAGAGATATTCTAGGAAGGTTGAAACAACATTGGCTTAAAAAATTTTAGTTCAAAAGGGTAAATGACCTCCATTTCTGGAGTTTATACATCAAGAAGTGCCCCTGTTGTTATAACTCATTCTGTATAGAGCTTGTTGTTGCTGTAAAGTTTTAACCGGAAAACGTTAATGCTTGTCAATACGTAATCTGTTATTGACATTGTCAATCTCCTATTCTTACCTCCATGGGTCTTCATATCACAGTAGACATTATCATAGGTTGTTCCATTGTACATGATACTGTAAAATCCAGATTGCAAATCGATTTTCTTGTACTTTTTGAGGATATCTCTGCAAGACATCCCTGAAAGATATGGAAAGAATATAAAGCTAAACGGTTATTAAAGTGCATGAATGTATTTCAAAACGTTTTGAAAATCTTTTAGTGGACACTTCGTGCAGATTCTGAACTGAGATTCCAAGCATCAAGATTCTAATTTTAAAAGTTTGTTGGTAGTACTAAACAATAAATCTGCACGAAACAGCGAAAACATTTAAGAACTGAAAACCTTTTTTCGTCTGACACTCCTCAGAGTACAAAATCGTCAGAAATTATATTAAGAAGAAATAAATGAAACTTACACCCAACTGTGTTTTGAAAGTAGCCAATCAGAACTCTGACTGCCAGATTAATGTTGTTTTGACCAATCAGTGTCTGGAGTATGAAAAGACATGTTCTTCTTGTCTGCAAGGCGACGTTGTTCTTTCTTTGATGTGTACGGATTCGAAAACAGCTAAGTGGAGGGCAGATCTTGCTTTGCCTAGTATACGGAAGCGGTCATCCGTATACAATTTTGCACAGTCTGGGTTTTCAAGAAAGTGCTGCCCTATGGCAAAGTCTCATTGCTTATCAGTGTTTTAGATTTTAGAAACCCGAGATGGTGGTTTCCTTGCAGGAGCTGATGCTAGACGAATACAGGACGAATTTTCTAAATATCTATCAATTTTCATTAGTGAAAACGTGAATTTTACGGCAATGAAGGAAGTTATCCTACCTGGCATTTTGGCTTGTGAAGGGTATCAAGAAAGCATGCACTGCAAATGTTTTTGATGTTTGTAGCTTAACTAGTGCTACGGTGCTGAAGATTTCTGACGCTCTCTAACTTGTATCAATCAAAAATCTGCTGGAACAAAACTATCTCGCCAACGCATGTTGACAGGTCACACTGACAATGTTATTAAAATAAATTATATATGGAAAAAATGGTGAAGAGCTATGAATTCAGTTTAGCACTTATAAATTCTTTTCGTTCAACACTGCTCAGAGTACAAAATTTTCAAAATATGAAATAGAAAAGGGAAGTAAAAATCTTTTACCCAAACGCGTTTTCAAAATAGCCAATCAGAAATCTGACTGCCAGATTGTTGTTGTTTGACCAATCAGCGTGCATGAAACTGAATGGTTAACCAAAAAGGGGTAATGAAAAGACAAATTCTTTTTGTCTACAGAACAATGGTTTTCTTGCGCATGCTTTGATGTGGACGAATTCTAGTACGGCTTTTCACAGCTTTTCACTTGGCCAACAAGAAATAGCACCTATTTGACTTTTCTTTTGATATTATAACTGCTTAAAATCAATGCCATAGGCCTTAATCTAGTGTACTATAAAGAACTAATATCAATAGATAAATATCAAGGATTACAAGTACCTTTTACCTTTTAATATCCTATTGTGGTATGCGCCTCACCTCGTTTAGAAAAAGTATGGACCTGATTTGATAGCTTTGTTAACGGCTTCCTGTGCCTTCTTCACCTTAACTGTGCAGCAATGTGTAGAAATATTTAATCAATTGGGGATCTGCTTGCGTTTGTCTTGGGTTTGTTGCATTGATTAGCCAGCAGGTAGCTGTTAATTTTAGGTTAGCAGGGACCCCTTTCCACACAATGACCCAAGACACCTTAGTAGAACGTGAATAAAAATTTGAACTCAGCCTACTCCCCCCCCCCCCCCCCCCCCCCACCCCCCCCCCCCCCCCCCCCCCCCCTCACCCCAATACCCCACAGACGCGGTTAAAAGAACC